>JAXQQM020067079.1:0-24332 GCA_034641835.2 Pinus albicaulis | reverse complement strand
CCCCCTCACTGCTTTCTTCATGTAAAAATTTGCTGAATAATGAAGATTTATTCACCGAGATTAACCTGATCATACACAAATTCTATTTTCTGCATAACACATAATCTCTTCTACAAATTAATCATCACATGTGGAAAATAAAACAAGCGGCAGAACATCAATTCGCACACATAGAACACAGCATGTATGGGGAAAGCTTATAGCTGAAAACCCCCAGATATATGTATCATATAAATGGATGAGAACATGTAACTTTACACAATACAATACTCCTCACAAGTACTCAGTACTGTCTCCAAAAGCTACACACAAAACTAGCTCAGTTTTGAACAAGTCACGGGTTCAAAACTCCTCCACTAGCTGCCTGCCTCTACTGTGCAATCCAAAGTGTGAATGTAGCTGAACCAAGTTTGAATTCACCTTGATTGGTAATTTACAATCTTCATTTGGCATACTCATCCCATGATTGTGCAAATCACCTTCAACTAATGTCTGACGATGTAGCAGCCCCCTTCATCTACCTCTTCCACTTTGGTCTTTCTTAAGGCTTGTCCATGCGCTGAGATTCAGTAATTGTTCTTTAGTTGAATAATGAGTTAATAATTAGTGAATTAAATAATATTTAATTCACCCAACTCATCTAGTGTAATCACCGGTTAAGCGATCACAACTAGTTCAATAGTCTCTCCACATCAACTCTCAAATCGACTCCACGCATTCTTGCCACTTGAGCTCTAGCCCAAGTCTTGCACTCTAGCTACCCAAGCCCTTAGAATATCTTAATAAATCCTCATATCGGCTGCATGCCCCACCTCAGAGTCAGCGAGAAGTGCTCAAGAGGTAAGCTGATTTCAGTCCAAATCATCTAAAAGGGTAAATCAATATTATTTCTATTTTGAGCAGTCAAAGTGAAATTTCGACCTATATGTCTAAAAATAGAGGTCCATCTATTTTTACCAAAATGACCAATCCTCCAAGAATAGCATCCTCCAACTCCCAGTCCATGATCCATATGTCTAAAAATAGACATAGTCTAAAAATAGACTTTGCGCCAAAAATAGCCTGCGGGCCCACCTAGTGAAGGTGACTTCATTTCACTAGGCTCCATCATCTTGCTGCATTTAAACCATCCACTCCTCAAAAGAATGTGATTCATTTGGCCCTATCCTACCTCTGTGGTATTCGAATTTGCTCTTGGTGAGCGCCTTCGTCAAGATATCAGCATCCTAATCCTCCGTGGGAATGTATGAAAGTAACATGATTCTCCGCTACACACAATCTTTGATATGATGGTACCTAATGTCAATGTGTTTGGATCTATCATGAAATACTGGATTAGCCGAGAGTTTAATGCAACTCTGGTTATCACAATAAATCATAGTAGGCTCCAAATGTGACCCGAACAAATCATGATATCTTCCTCAATCATATGGCCTCACATGCGAATAGCAGCCATACATATCACTCGACCCTGCAGGCTGGGCTATAAGGATCCACAGCTACTGCTTTGCAGAAAATCTTTATTGATCAAGTACTGAAATCACCTGAATGTGCTCTTAAGTGCAGTTGGGCTCCTGCCCAATGCCATAGTAAGAAGCAGGAAAACTGCTCCGTCTCCTCTGTGTCCTGATGGGTCCACTGCCACAATGTGCTTTAGATAATAACACAAAAACATGCTTTCATGCCTTGATGAAGCTTGTTGACCAACCATAGCTTGCGAAAGATGGTTAACTGCATAGCATATATTGGGTCGTGTATTGACCAGATACATAAGCGACCCCACCAACTGTCGATAGACAGTGGCATCCACTACCTCCGCTGAAGTAGCATCCTCCTTCCTCCAACCACCAGGAAGAGGAGTGTCAACAGGCTTGCAGCCTTGCATGTTGAACCTCTCCGGAATCTCCCGAGCATACTTGCCCTGAGAAACAAACAGTCCTCCACTGCGCTGCCAAATCTCCAATCCCAGGAAATAATGAGACCCAGTCTGTCTCCAAGCTCTCAACAAGGTCCTGCTTGTGGAGATATCTTGCTCTCACAAGTCAAAATGCCCCATCTCACATATAGTACCAAGGCTAAGGAACCCTCACACAATTTTCATGAGTTCAGGATCATATATCTAGGAAGATCAGTCCGGTGAAATAGCGTCTATCATTGTGTGCACCAATGCATTGCCTTCCTTCAGCTTCCTGACAGTGCTCTTGGAAGTGACACACATCGGCCCTCTTCTTTTGAAATATCCAGCTCTTAGACTTGCTCCCTTCTTGCACCTCCTCCTCAATGAATGGTGAGGAGGCAAATCTTTGTCTGTCCATCCAGATGGATGTACCTCTGCGCTGAGAGAGCTAGGATCGTCCGTATGGAAGAGTACCTTGCGACAGGTGCAAAGGTCTCCTCATAATCGATCCCCTCGATCTGTGAGAAGCCACGAGCGACAAATCTCGCCTTGTACTTCTCCACACTCCCGTCAGCCGCCTGCTTCACTTTGTAGATCCATCGCGAACCTACAACTGATTTCCCAACCGGTCTTGGGACAATCTCCCATGCACTGTTCCTGATGATCGAATCATATTCTTCGATCATGGCATCATCCCATGCGGGTTCCTCCACAGCTTCCTCAAAAGAGGATGGCTCTGTCACAACACATTGATCGGTAAAATGCATATCAGTGTGGTGATCCGTGTGTCTGCAATGCCACACTGTCATGGTGGTCCTCGGCCTTCTTTGCATCTTGAGCCGATCGAAACAAAACCACGCATGCAGTGCGCTTGCTTCCCTCACGATCAGACCCAGCGCTATGAGTGGTTTCTTCCACTACATAGAACTGCTCTTATGATTGAATCCACCATCCGGAAAACTCTGACAGGAACTAATAACTCCTCGTAAATGCAAAGTGTGAAAACCCTACCAAACAGAACATGCATGGCTTTCTCCCTCACGAAAATTTGATATGTGCTAACGAGTCTTGCATTGTCCTGAGCTCTGCAGTTAGTTGTGGGGCGTATCAGTGTACCCCACAAATATTCCAACCTCTGCGGTTGGATCCAGCTTCTTTCTGGCATCCTTCGTCACATGCATGTAGACAGGAGAACCAAAAATCTTCAAATGGGAAATGTCAGGCCTCTTGCCAGAATAAGCCTCCTTCGGTGTACTCATGCCAAGAATCTTGTGAGGAAAACGGTTCTGCACATATACTGCTGTATTGCATGCCTCAGCCCACAAGTGAAGGGGTAGGCCCTGATCATGCAACATCGCCCGTGCAACACCCACAATAGTTCTATTCTTCAGCTCAGCCACCCCGTTTTGCTGTGGGTTATGGGGTGCGATGAGCTCTCTCTGAATCCCTTCTGTGCTGCAAAAGTCCTTGAATTCAGCCGAGATGAATTGACCACCATTGTTGCTCCTAAGAGCCTTCACCTTCTTCCCCGATTCCTTCTCGACCAATGCTTTGAACTCACATAACTTAGAGTATGTCTCGCTCTTCTTCTGCATGAAGAATATCCAGCACTTTCGAGAGAAATCATCAACAAAGATCACATAGTACTTGTGCTTTTCTGTCGAAGCTACTGAGAAAGGACCACACACGTCTTTGTGAACTCTCTCAAGGATCGTCGTGGCGTGACTATCCTTCTCGTGAAAGGTGGCTTTCTAGCTTCCCTACGTCCCTGCTGCATGATCATTGTGAGGGTTGCCCTTAAAACTAGTAGAAATCTGCTGCAGGATCTTCAAAGCTCCATGGTGAAGGTGGCCCAATCTCTGGTGCCACAGTTCGCCCTCATCATCCCGGCTCACCACTTCTCCCGCTTTGCATGCCATTGCTGCGCAGCCATATACTTGCAACTGATAAAGGTTTTTGACTTGAACCCTTATCTTCCGGGTCTCTCCAGTTTTCTTACTGCGCAGGAAAGCCTTTCCTTCGCTGAAGACCACATCATACCCCTTGTCTTCCAACATCGCCACAGAGATCAGATTCTTCATTAATCCTGGAACATGCAATACTTCCTTCAATACGAAGGGTTTACCAGACTCCCTCTCAAAGGAAATGGTACCGATACCGGTCGCACTGTATCTACCATCATCGCCCATCTCGATGTGCACTCCAAGATCTTTTTCCTCCAGATCTGAAAACAGATCTCGATCTCCGGTCATGTGAAATGACACACCACTGTCCAACAAACATACTGATCCCATCACACTTGAAACCAAGCATGCGATCAGTGAAAAATCCAATTCGAATTGAGAAGCCAATGCCTCTCCCGCTGCAGATCCAGCAGCCTTCTTATTTTTCTTCTTCTGCGGACAATTTGTGGCATAGTGTCCGTGCTGGTGACAGTGAAAACACTTCACCTTAGACATGTCTTGCTTCTTGCCTTCACTTCCATTTTGAGAAGCCTTCTTGCTCTTCCCTTCTTTGCTTTGTGACCAAAGCGCAATTTTCTTCATGTGAGATACCTTTGATGAAATCAAGTCCACAAACACAGTAGTCCTCCTTATCTCCTCTTGCGCCAGAGATCGCCCAAAGTAGCTCATTAAGGCAACTATAGACCATTACAGAGTCTGATAGGAATGCCAAGCCTTGAAGACCAAGAGAGCGGGTCCTAGATCCTCTTCATCGGCAGTCACCCCCCTTCCCAGCTCATCTCTGCATTGAGTGAACTTCGTGAGGTATTTGGCGATACTGTCGCCTTTCTCCATCTTAATGTTTCTGAGTTTATCTTTGAGCGCCAACTTCCTTTGGTCGCTCTTGCTCTGGAATAGATCTGTTAACGCTTTCCACATTAAATATGGAGAAGCTTTTCCATGCAGGCTGGATACAATGTGATCCTTTACGCCCTCCAAATAATTCCTTCGACATTTTGCTTGTTTCTTTTGCCATGCTTCGACAACAGCAGCATCAGTAGAAGTAGGCTTTGGAATCTCTTTCTCCATGAATTCCAACAGCCCATTATCATCTAATACAGCCTCCATGCGGTCTTTCCATGCAACAAAATTCGAACTGCCTTCCAAGGCATATTCTAGTCGCAATCCGTTGAAAGACATTTTCGCCGCGGCACCAAGAACACAAATATGCAAATTCGAATTCCAGAAGCTGATAACTCAACCGCTTCTGATCTACACTTGAGAAAAAATTATTTCCAAATCAGAGCTTGACTGCATGGGAATTTACCAGACCTTTCACTTTGCGAAGAAAGATGAATCCGGAGGCTACCTGGCCCGAGTGCAGACTCTGTCCGAGGAAATAATTGCAATCACCGTAATAGATCTTTGACGATTAATTTAGCTCCGATACCATGTAGAAATTTGCTGAATAATGAAGATTTATTCACCGAGATTAACCTGATCATACAAAAATTTGATTTGCTGCATAACACATAATCTCTTCTACAAATTAATCATCACATGCGGAAAATAAAACAAGCGGTAGAACATCAATTCACACACATAGAACGTAGCATGTATGGGGAAAGCTTATAGCTGAAAACCCCCAGCTATATGTATCATATAAATGGATGAGAACATGTAACTTTACAAAATACAATACTCCTCACAAGTACTCAGTACTGTCTCCAAAAGCTACACACAAAACTAGCTCAGTTTTGAACAAGTCGCGGGTTCAAAACTCCTCCACTAGCTGCTTGCCTCTACTGCTCAATCCAAAGTGTGAATGTAGCTGAACCAAATTCGAATTCACCTTGATTGAACAGTGCAATCATCGACATGAATCCAAGTTTGCAATCTCATGCACAACTGTTGTCGCAACTAATAGCAAACTCACCCTTTCATCTACCTCTTCCCCTGGTCTCCACTGAACTGTCCATGCACTGTAGTGAACTGATGTGTTCTTGAGTTGAATAATGAGTTAATAATTAGTGAATTAAATAATATTTAATTCACTCCACTCATTACTAGTTGATTAGCTAGTTAAACTAGTCACAACTAGTTCAACTAAGTTAAACCGAACACAACTCCACCAACTGTCTCATCAACTCCACCAAACTCTGCCACTGAAGTCCTAACTGAAGTCAACCATGCATGAGCTCACCAGGCCATGGAGACCTGGCCCATCCAAATCCTCATATCCTGGCTGCATGCCCCACCTCAGGAGATGGCGAGTCTCCAGAGGCTGCATGGGTTTGAAGTCCCAAACGTATTAAGGTAAATAATGATAGAAACATTTCTATTTTAGATAGAGCGGTCTAAAAATGAACCGACCTATATGTCTAAAAATAGAGGTCCATATATTTTTACCAACATGACCAATCCTCCAAGAATAGCATACTACAACTCCCAGTCCATGATCCATATGTCTAAAAATAGACATAGTCTAAATATAAACTTTGTGCCAAAAATAGCCTGCGGGCCCACCTAGTGAAGGCGACTTCATTTCACTAGGCTCCATCATCTTGCTGCATTTTCAACACTTCATTTGTATCATTGCTATGTTCATTTTCACCACTGTTTTCTTCATATTTATCACTGTTTTCTTCATGTCCCTTGTCTTCTTTTCCATCTTTCTCTTCTTCACTACTTTCTTCATTTTCATCATCCTTTCCCTCACTGCTTTCTTCTTGGCCATCATCTTCTTCCTTACTTCTTTCTTAATTTTCTGATTTCTTAGGGGAAGGTGAATGAGGAAGGTCTATTTGAGGAAATGATTCATGTGAAGAAGATGAACCAAGGTCGGTGGAGGGTGATGGAGGTGTGTGAGGAGGATTTTGAGATGACAATGGTAGAGTTTGCAGAGGGATGGGTTTTGGAGTTGTGAAATCATCATGCATGATGAAAACCTCCCAGTGGATGCCTTGTTGTTATAGTTGGTGTGAGACAATCACTGTGATGAGGGAATGATGAAAAAGGCTTGAAATTTGTTGGGATGGAGGCCTCTTTTGCATGATGGAAGAAATTTTCTCAATACTTTTGCAAAGGTAGTAGGGCATATGTAGCAGCTTGATTTTGGTGAAGTGCATGAGGAGTCTTATGTGGTAGGAATAGAATCTGGAGAACCTACCCTCGTAGGTGAAGTATTTCATAATTATTTTTATTAGGAGAACATATCTGTCCAATAGATGAGAGAAGGGGAACATGGTTTTGAAATAAGCTTGAAAACTGGGTTTCAAGAATGGGTTATAGTGTGGCTTATGTCTAGATGATTTTGTTTGAACCACCTTTCTCCTATGCAAGGTATTCCAGTGGCCCTAGAGATGGCATAGGTGACCAACTCAAATTTTACCCCGGCTAGGTGTACTTGATGATTATGAAGGTTTAGGGCAAAGAGCTTTGTCAATTGAGGGTGACTCTGGATCTTTTGTAATTTTTTACAGAATTCATAGCATCCCAAATCTTGGAAACAAGACAAAATAGTAGGGGAGTTTATCAGCTCTTCAGTGCTTATAGGTTCAAACCTATTTGGCATCCTTCCCTTCCTTAGCTGCTTTTTAGGCCTTTGACTTGCCTCATCAATGTCAACATTCTCTTCTTCAGACATTTTGTTTTTTACCCCTTCCTCAAAATCTTTAAAGAGGATTGGCACTGCTTGTAGAATGATGTGACAAAGTTGAATGAGATTGTGAGGTTTCTAATTAGATCAAGGCATCAACAGTGTGTAGGCCAAGTGTTTCTTTAGGATTTCACGACCTTCTCTAAACAAACTTTCAATTTCCTTTGTGACCTTATCTTTTAGAAAAACATGAACATGTAGGAAAATTTTAAAATACCTCTTCAAAATGCCTCCACAGTAGGAAAAATAGCTCAAAAAAACCTTGTCGGGCGGCTTGGGTCACCTCCTGAACGTATTTTCGTGCAGAGGCTGCACGTTGTGGAAGGAGCACAGCACAAGGCTGGTCGGGTGGCACGGGTCACCCCTGAATGTATTTTCGTGTAGAGGCTGCACGCTGTGGTAGGAGCGCAGCACAATGCTCGTCAGGCGGCTCGGGTCACCCTATGAATGGAGAATCGTGCAGAGGCCGCACACTATGGCAGGAGCGCAGCACAATGCTGGTCAGGCGACTCGGGTCACCCTCTGAACGGAGAATCGTGCAGAGGCTGCACGCTGGGCAAGAGCGCAACACAGTGTTGGTCGGGTGGCTTGGGTCACCCCTGAACGTAATTGTGTGCACTCTTGCATGCTGGGCAACTCCTGCACGTGGTCAGACTGCTGAAGGGAGTCGGGTCGTGCAGCTCGGAACAATACGTCAGGAAACCTTTGGGCAGCCCTGAACGTGGTGTCGTGCCACTCCTCTGAAAGCTGGGCAAACAATAGGAGCGCAACACAGTTCTACAGGCGCGCAACGCGTAGTGGAAAATTTCACAGGGAGACACTACAGGAGTGTAGCGCAGCTGCTCAGGAGCGCAACACTCGAAAAAATTGCCTGAGGACTCTGTCAGAAATTTTGAAAAACCCTCACTCCTTCTGGAAAAATCCAAATGGTGAATGGAAGATGCTTTGCTGGAGTTGTTTTATACCCTTTGATAAAAATCAAAAGTAAAAACCCTCTTTATAAGGTTTGTTTCTTCTCACTTTTTCTTACTGTGCCTTTTGATTGTTTTTGGTCTTGTAGGTGGTATTTCGACAGGAAATTTTTTCTTTTCACTACTGGAGGCCTCTTGAGTTTCTTTTCAAATTGATAACCTTGCTGAAGAAGCCAAGAAAATGCCTCACTCTTCTTTGGAAAATGAATCTGTTTTATGACTTTTAACACCTATACACAACAAACTTATCATTTTTGCAATTTCTCCCTGTGACTGATATTCTACCATGTTTTTGTCTTTAAGTAATGATGAAAAAACCTCTTGGTGTGAGAAATACCCTAGCAGTAAGTAAAAACACTAGTCTGGTCTTTTGAGATGTGCCACCTTCATTTGAAACATTTCCTTCCTTATCCTTATCAATTTTCTTGTAAGAAAACACTTTTGACAGTCTAGTAAAGTGCCATTCATGTTCATCTATCTTTTGTAGAATAGTCATTTGATAAGGATGCCCTTGTTAAGAGTTCCACTGCTCATTTGTAAACCAGGGGTATATCTATTTCTCAGGCCACTTGAAATATGCCTCTAACTATTTTTCTGAAAAAAGACCCTTGAACTGACATTTCTTGCCTCTTTTTGCTGATACTCTTCATCATTTTTCTACCTTTGGTGTAGTGGAGTATTGATTTTCATGTTTGCCCTTCTTGATCTTCTTAAAAACCTATGATTTTACCTTTTGACGAAGTGAAGTTAGTGCTTGTCTGCCAAACCCTAGAAGGTAGTTTGAAAACCCTTTGAAACCATTTGCTGTGATGAAGGAGGCTTCTTTGTCACTATTTGAACATCTTTTTCCATCTTCCCAAACTTCTGAGTTTTAGGGGATGTTTAGAAAAAGTAAGCAATGTTGTCTTCTAATTTCTCAAAGAAATACTTATCAAGATCATTACTTATGTCTAAAAAGTCTTCAATGATCATTTGAAGGGGTTGAGGTGTCCTTTGCCTTTGTAACCCTTGTATTGCTTTATTTCTTGATGAAAACAATCATAAACCCCGATTTCCATCAAACCCATAGCTTGCTACTTTCTTCTTCGTTGTGAGTGGTTTTCTGGTGATGATGCCTCTCATTACTTTACCTCTTGCTAGGTTGGTAGCCTTTTGACTCTTTTGCAGAAATCCAATGTACTTGATTTATTAAAGAGTCAACAGAGATAGTTTGAGACTATCAGTGTTTAGGAGTAGTTTGGTGGACACAACAAGATGATTGATTGGTGAGCTTAGGTAGCAGTGGGCTTTTTAGGTGAAACAAAAACAGGGGATTTGGGTCAAAGGTGACAAGATATAGATAAAATGGGTGACATGGGCTCTTAATGGGTATTATGAGATTGGTAGGAAAATATAGAAAGGATGAAATGATAAAAATAGTGAAAAATTATCTTAAGGATAATGAAGGCAGTGAGGTTTCTAGAACTCACAATGTCTATGAACTTTGTTTCTAGAAATCTTGGGATAATCATTTAGTCATCTAAACAGGTAAAAATTATTGATGACTAACATAGCCTACCTTGACCCTGGGATGAGGTGGCTTATCACATTCTCAAATATATATCTTGTGAAGGGAGATTGAGTGTTGTATATTCTTACCATTTCAAAATTATCCATGAATTATACTCAAGGAAAAATTTCCTCTCCCTCAAAGAATTAGTGTTCCACATTTCCTCCTACAATAAATCATTAAAATGAGCTAGAAGGTGAGGGAAGGAAAGAATCAACACATAGCCCACCATGGCCTCATCAAGTTAATTGTGATGGATGATTTCAGCCACTAAAGGAACCCTTTCTTATGGAATAATTTTGTGGACATGGACAGGGAGGTCTTAAATTAAATCCAAGCCATCACACCTGGATAAACACCATCCTATACCACTACAGGTAGGGGAGGAAAAATAGCAGAAGAAGAGGGAAGAAAAACAGAGCAAGAAGAGACAACATAAATAGAGGAAGAAGAAGAAGAATATATTAAGGAATAATAAGGAAATAAATAATTAGAAGAAGAAACAATCCCTGAGGAGACTTATAACCCCCAAGAAACATTTAAATAAGGACATTAGACAAGTATCTCTCCTGGGAATATTGAGGAAGAAGTGGCTGTAAAATTGGCTGCATTGGGCACACCTGTCAATCCCAAAAGGTGGTAGGCAAGGCAAGGCTCCCTATATTTGAAAACAAGGAAGAGAACTAGGATCAGTCAATGGAAACCACAACCTCCTTCAGAGGTCCCTATCACTATTGATGAGTCTCTAAGTAAAAAGGAAGAAGTGGGGCCTAGTGAAGGAAAAATTGAGGATATTTCCTCTCCTAAAGCAAAAACCAAGCCACCTGTGACATATGTAGGAAGGCCCACCATAATGGAATTAACCTTAAAGAGACCCAAGACACAAACATTCCTTGACCAAGCAGAAAAGTAGAGCTATAGGAGAAACAAGGGTTACTATAGGAAAAATAGAGGATGCTATAGGAGAAAAAAAAGGAGCTACAAGAAGTTTTAGCCACCTCAAAAGAAAATGAAAAATTCCTTCAAGAGCTTCAAGATCCCGATCCACAACCAAAATTAGAGTCCTACTACAAATTTTTTGAGGGAGATAGGATTATCCCTGAAAATTTTGTAGTCCCATTCATCTATGAGTTGGAGATAGAAAGAGGTAGGGAACATAGATGGATGAAAATTTACAAATATAGAAATATAGAAGATATGGGTCTCATGGAGAAGAAAGTCACTGAAGTGGGAAAAAAATTGAGTGATTTGAGACTATGAGAGTCAATTGTGAAGGAGAAGCTATAGGAAGAAAACAAAAGGTTAAGAGAGCATCTGCAAGAGAAAGAAACAAAATTGAAACTATGAAAAGCCTCTCTATGGAAGCCATGCAATGCAGGAAACCATCAGAATCCTATGCTCTTTTCCTCAAGGAATAGTAGTTTCAATTCCAAATTAATACACTAGCACAATATGGGTCTTTTCCTTTTCTAGACTACACACAATTTATTGAGTTTTGCAAGTACACAAGTATGGAAGATAGGGCAAAGCTAGCTGAATTTTACATGCACAATTTCATTCTAATAGATTTGGATTTTTTGGATATGAATTCAAGATTAGGATACATGAAACTAATGGCTTTGGCATCTTGGTCGACTCATGAGGAGGAAAGGGCTGAAGAGGAGAAAAAGGTGATGACAAAAGAAGAGAAGGAGCCCTTGCATACCGAAGCAGAGCTAGTAAGCCATAAGGTTGTCATCAGAAATCATAACCACATCTCCTTTGATCCTCCTTTAGCACCTAAGTACACAACAACCTAAGATCCCAAGGCTTGACATTGTTATTGTCAAATTTCACGTGAAGTATGAGACTGCTATTTTCCGCTATTGAGAAGTTTAGTATTGAGCTACATCTGAGATAGTTTTAGAGGGTTGAAATGTTTCAGTTTGGGCCCAACCCAAAGGATTTAGTACCTCCTTTGTATTTTTGTATTGTTCTCACTTCCAAGCATTTGATATATTTCTCTTATTGCAGTAGATGTTAATATATAAAAACTTTTGATTGAAGGATCCCTTATTGCCTCTCTTGTGGGAGAATGGTTGGAAATATTTACAATATATGTCCAAAAACATTTGTTTATGATTTATTAGAAATATATAGATGTTAGTTATCTTGTTTCATGATTACTTTATGAAATTTAGGAGTTATTTTAGTGATCAGATAATTATTGTGACATAGAATAGATGTTGGTCAGATTCAACTCATGTTTTCCGTGAAAAATTATCTCATTGTGTTATTAATCATTTGATACATGCATGTGGCTAATTTCAGAGTTATGTTAATATGCATGGGTGGGCACCTATTTTCATCTCCACTTTTACTTCTCCATATTCTCCCTTTAACCTTAACACTACTCTCAAAACCCTGTTTCCACAGTCACTATGTTCAGGAAATAAAGGACACCGTGGGCATCCACCATGGTGCAAGACAAATCTTTGAGATGTCTTGGGCTTGGCTAGGAGGCTTCCCCAACCTTCATTCACTCCCTCCTGACTTCATTCATATTTTCAAGCCCTCTAGAAACCATCTCCACCCTCAAAAGGCTCTTGACACCCCTCCTGTAGAAATACAGAGCCTCCTGTAGTAATACAATACCTCATCTAGCAGCACCTATAGTAGGCATGTAGCACCATTCTCCTCCGCCTGTTTTTCTCCCCACTTTAACCTTAGCTCAGTCAAGATGAAAAATTACCCAACTTGTGATTTGATGATCAAGAAAAGATCCTATAACACTCCAACCTCCTCTTTTCCTCACTGCAAAACAAAGTATAATTAGTGTTTTTCATTCACATGCATGTTACAAGTTAGATTTCCAATTTTCAATCAAATGTGAAGTAGATCAATGATACATGTAAATAGGTTACTTATTTGATGATTTGTACAACAAAAATTAGCTTTACTTCTGAAAGTAGATTAGCCCTTTCTCTTTCATGTAATGTTAATTAGCATCTACAATTTGAATGAATGGAAATTTCACTTTCATAGTTAGAATTAGTTTCAATTGTGATTTCATTAGAAGTTTTCACTATAGTTAGGTTGGAGGAATGGTATCTGAACATCTCAATCTGATGTCATGACTTAAGCTAAAATGAGTAGAGCTTAACCTAATGTGCATATAGCATTGTCACCTCTAAGTTTGTATGAGCCCCGAGTTGATAATTTCAGTTGAGGAGCCCTTGGGAGTTACAAAAATCTTGGTGCAATACCAGGGCCTACCAGAAACGATGATGGTAACCAACAAAACCATGGAAAATACGTCCCTCTCTTAATGTACGAGGGGTAGGAAGTTTAAGAATTACCTCGATCTTAGCTGGGCCTACTTGAATACCTACAAAAAATATAAAAATTCCCAGGACTACACCTTCTGTCATCATCATATGGAAATTTTCATTACTAAGTCATAGCCTGGTAGCTATACATCGTGAAAGAACCTTTTCTATATTATGTAAAACTTGATCAAATTCATTACCATAAGGGGTGAAATAATCCATATATAGTTCAATTCCTTCATTAATTAAATCAGAAAAAATGCTCATAATTTCCCTTTGAAAAATGGCTGGTGCATTGCATAACCCAAATGGTAAGACTCTATATGAAAAATCCCCCCACAGACAGGTGAACATAGTTTTATCTTGGTTTTCAGGAGAAATATGGATCTAATTATATCCACTAAATCCATCCATGAAGGAAGAATATTTATTTCCATCAAGGGTATTAAGGACTTGGTCTACAAATGGAAGAGGAAAATGATCCTTCTACATGGCTTTATTTAATTCTCTATATTCTACAAAAATGATTCATTTTCCATTCTTTTTAGGGACTACCACTAGTGGTGAAACCCACTGACTATTAGAAATATGATAAGATAAAATTAACATCAAGGAGTTTTTGAAGCTCTTGTTTCATTATGTCCCTAAGGTGTGGGTTTAATCTTCTTTCGGGTTGGCGAATGGCTTGAGAATATTTTTCAATATAGATATGGTGTGTGCACAAATGTGGATCAATGCCCTGCATATCAAAATATTCCCAAGTGAAGGGTTGTTTTTATTTATGAAGAACATGGACCAATTTTTCACATTGAAGGCCATCAAGATTGGAAATAATTTTCAAAGTTTTGTCAGGTTCAATTTCAACGGGGATACTATTATGAACTATGGTCGTAGGTATATGCTCATTGTTCAGATACTCTAGTGGATCTCCTTGGGATTCAGTGTCAAGTACAAATTTTAGGATCTCACATGTTGGGTTTCCTATGGTGGAAGGTTGGTTAATAAATCTATTGATTATTTCATCCTCAGTATGTCTTTTAAAAATAAGAGATTTATCAATATTAAGGGGAGAATGTAAATTACCTTCATGGTCTTTGAGAGGGAACCATATAAAATTTTCAGCTAGCATGTTGGGTGTAGCTGGTGGGAGTAGAATGAGATTCTTAATAGCAGGTCGCTTAGCGATAGCCATGCTTCCAGTTTGATACCAAATGTATGCATCTGCAGTGGCGAGCCATGATCTACATAATATCAGAGGATGTCCTTCCAACTTACTTTTAGGATTAAACACTAGAAAATCCACCAGGTATTCCCAGAAATCTATAGAAACAATAATATCATCTAAATTTCCTTATGGTTTCACTATAGATTTGTTATTCCAAGGAGGTTGCAGGTTTCGAGTGTCATAATATTTATAACAACTCCTAAGTCCACTAAGGTGTTTGGGAAGTTATTTCCTTGAATTTGAACAATGACTACAAGGTTTCCAGGAGCGTCATATTTCATAGGTATTTGTTTTCCTAGAATAATATCAGATATTTTCCTAAGAACATGGGTTGTAGGATAATATTTTGGTTTCCTTCCAAGCTTGTTAACACAGATATTTAATGGTTTTAGCATAGATAGGTATATCTGTGATAACTTATAGAAGAGGGATATTGATAAAAAAATTTTGTGTTTCCCCTATGAGATCAAAGTCATGATATGCAAGTGGTTTTATTATGGCTAGTCTCTTAGGGAATGGGGGAGAAGCGTCCCTAATTTTAATAGGTTCCTACTATTTAGTCGATTTATAGGGTGATTTTGTTTCAGTAATAATTACGGTAGAAGGAGGGTGTTCTATTAATGGTTTCTACTTAGTCAGATTTTTGTTTTCTAGTTTCTCTAGATTTTTTGGATGATATTTCAGAAGATAGTTTGCATAGATCTTAAATAAGATTCATTAAATTCTAAACAGGTAGGACAACAATCCAGAGTTTCAAGAATTTCTAAAAATTTGACAGGCCTATTATTTGGGTTTTGGTTTGGATGTGCATGTAGCGGAGGGCGTAATGGAGGTGGGGAATTTGAGGGAAATTTAAGTGGGGGTTATAGTGGTGGTTGTGACTGAGGAAGGGTTCCCATAAATTTATTGATAGGTCCAATGGGGCGTTGCCAATTCTGAGACCATATTGGCCCCTAAGTAGCCTTGATTTTCCCATTGTAGAGGGTATGGGTTATTTGGTAAATTATGCCATGAGGTTGTGGGATACTATTGATTTGGCGAAGGGGAAACAAAAAATCACTGGTTTGTCTAAGGTGATGAAGGGTATGGATGAGGCTCCCAAGCAATATTAGAATGTTTCTAACCCTGCCAAGTTAATCCAGGAAACTGTTGTTGAGAATATTTTCTAGAAAATAAGCATAGAAGGGTCTTGGATCATACCTGGGAGGCAGTTCTACCATTGTCGTTGTTGTGCCAAAAAATATGCTAACTCTGGTTCTTCCTCAACTTCCTTGAATATAACGTTAAATCCAGGGAATGATGGATAACGGTCATTTGAGTCATATTTGGTATAGATAATGCATATCTTAACTATGTCCAATGGGAATTCTTTATGGTTGTGTTTCTTTCGAAAACGAGGATAGAATGTTGGAAATATGATGCAGAGTGTTGTCCTTGATGGAAACCCACTGAATGAAGATGAAGACATGCGACTGTTGACATGTGTTGTTCTTGATGGCAATCCACCTGATGAAGTTATGCTTGACTTGATGGACTTGGTAAATGATGTATATCTGATATGATATGATGTTTGTTGACAATATGATGCGGAGTGTTGTCCTTGAAAGACAACCCATTTGATGAAGATGATGAAAACTTACTTGATGAAGTTGTGCTTGATAGAATATGGTTTGATGAACTAAATCTGATGTATCTACAATGAGAAAAGAAGGGAATGAAGAAAGGAATTCAGCATGTGCTCAAAGTATGATGAAAAGAGTATGTCTCTATGAATACGTTTATCCGTCTAAGGGAAGTCGCGTATGCACGCGGAAAAGAACGTTCCAAGTCGCGTGAAAAAGCCAAAAAGTGCAAACTAGGGAAGGTGGTATTGGAAGGCTCATGGTATTGGTTTGGCTCATGGTATTACAGACTCATGGTATTGTTTTGGCCCGTGTATTGAAGACTCATGGTATTGCTTTGGCCCGTGGTATCAAGGCCATAGTATTGCTTTAGCCCGTGGTATCAAGGCTCATGGTATTGCTTTGGCCCGTGGTATTGGAAAAGGATAAACCTATATAAGGAGAAGAAATTCATTGTGCAAATCATGAGTGTGGAAAAGATGTCTGAGCTTGAATGAATACTTCTCTCTGAAGTACATCTGTATGGAAAGGGTTACACTTGAAGACATATCTGAAGGTATGATGCACCAATGATGAAGAAGGGGATCTAGATCTGAAATGCACTTGTATCTACTAGATATGCTTATGGAAGGCCTAGATCTGTGATGAGGCGAACATCTAGGCGAACATATGTCTGAAGTGAAAAGGGTAAATCTGAATTGAACATCCGATCTGATGAAGTATGCAGCTCTGTAATCATTGAAGATCTATACGCTACTTCGCCACGGAGGAAGTGCGTATATACGCAGCTTCGCTGAAGTAAAATCGCGTATGCGTAATGAAATATACACTGAGGTATACGCTAGTTTGTGTGGACGGAAGAGCGTATATACGCGACATCAGTGAAGTAAAAGCGCGTATGAAAACTAAGGTTTGCTGAAGCAAGGGGTATGAAATATCTGATCTGTTCTGCTGTGTTTCTGCTCTGTGTTGATAAGTATCTATTGGTGATATATGTTTGTGCTTAAAAGTATGGAAAGGGTCCAGTCTGAAAATATGATGAAACGTGGCCTGCAAGTTTTGTTCTCTTGAAGTTGTTGGATCCAGTGTGAAAATTGATGAAACGTGGTCCAAGGTGGTGCTGAGGGTTGTAGCCTTCTACTGCAAGGCAGTTTCCTCTGTGAGGGCCGGTAAACAAGCATCGGGGGCCGAGTCTCCTTCCAGAGAGGCCTGTAAACGAGTCAGGGGCTGGAGCTCCTTCCCGTAGGAGAGGCTGTAAACGAGCGCAGGTGGTGTGCCTGCGTGTCGTCAAGTCTGCGCCGCAATGACACATGTTGTAATATGCATTCTATAATAAAATATTGAAGGCTGAGCAACTGCAGCAGTGGTTTTCTCCCGACTTGGGTTTCCACCTAAAAAATCTTGGTGTTCATGTGTGATGCTTTGTGTGATGGTTTATTCTGTTCTTACTGCACATGTTTACTGTTTATAGAACATCTAATGAATGAATGATAGAATGATTTAAGTGAAGATCTAATGACATAATTAGATATCTGTGTATACGCGAGTTTCTTAAAGGGTATCTGCGTATATACGCGAGTCTGTTTCAGGAAAGTAGCGTATGGGTTTTAGAAGCAAGAAAAAGTAAAAGTTTTGAATATGCAGTAAATACTGACTCACCCCCCCCTCTCAGTATTTTTCCCAACAATTGGTTTCAGAGCAGGTCCTTCTGCAGAAGCTTTATCGCTTGGAGGAGATCCGTCGCAATGGGAAGTCAAGAAGGAGTGATGTCTATAAAGCCACCTCTATTCAATGGAAGCAATCTGATATTCTGGAAGGTACGAACAAAAGCATATCTGCAAAGTCTTGGTGCAGATGTATGGGCAATCGTGCAAGAAGGTTATCAATACCCGGCAAATATTCCTACCGATGCAGCTGAAAGAAAGAAGTATGAAATTAATGCCAAAGCAGTGAATGTCTTATTGGGAAGCATGTCTGAATCATAATTTGCTAAAGTGATGCAGCTACATTCAGCAAAAGAAATATGGGACAAAATCATTCTAAGCTATGAAGGAGACACAAAGGTAAAAAGTGCAAAACTCCAAACTCTTAGAATTGAATATGAAAATTTGAAGATGCATAGTGATTAGAGTGTTGCCAGTTTCTTTCTTCGTCTGGATGATATTGTAAATCGAATGAGAAATTTGGGTGAAACCATAACTGATACTACTCTGGTAGAAAAGGTCTTAAGATCTTTGACTTCAAAATTTGACTCTAAAGTTTCAGCTATTGAAGAAAGGCAAGATCTGCAAACTCTTTCTATTGTTCAATTACATGGTACTCTGACTGCTTTTGAAATGAGACAAGGAGGTCCTTCTCAAATAAGAGAAGCTGCTTTTAAGGCATCTACAAGAGGAAATGAAAAGGAAGTTGTCAAAGAATCCAGCTATATATCCGATGAAGAAGAAGCAAATTTCGTAAGAAAGCTCCAACTAGGTACTGGAAGATTCAAAGGTAAGATTCCCTTCAAATGTTTTGAGTGTGGAAAGGTTGGTCATTATGCTGCTAAATTTCCTTATAGAGAA
This sequence comes from Pinus albicaulis, assembly GCA_034641835.2. NCBI lineage: Eukaryota > Viridiplantae > Streptophyta > Pinopsida > Pinales > Pinaceae > Pinus > Pinus albicaulis. Next base: position 5,595 of record JAXQQM020067079.1, on the reverse strand, counting down.
AAGCATGGTAAAGGGAAACAATTTGAAAAGAGAAAGAGTTATTATGCAAAATAAGATGATGATGAAGTGTCCAGTGAAGATGAAGAAGATTCTGACCATGATCTGAAAGTGCTCATGGCAAAGAAGCAAAAGAAGAAGGTTACTCAAGGAAAGGAGATACCTCAGAAATCATGTATAGCAAAAATTGAAGAAGATGAAACATATTCTGACGAAGCTCTACAAGTGCTAATGGCAAAGAATAAAAAGAAGAAGGCTACTCGAAGCAAGGAGATATCTCAGAAAATAGAAGAAGATGAATCAGATAGTGATTGGGGTCATCCTTTGCATGATCTTGGTGGTACAAACAATGATGAAATTTGTGAAAGTAATATTTTGGAATTAGAGAAAGCTTTCAAGATCAAAGATGAAGAACAACAAAGAGCAATTGATAAGAAAGATTCTATCAACAAAGAGATGATCTCTCAAATGAAAGAACAAATAGAAATGCTGAATGGACAGGTGGACAAGTATCAAAATCGTATTAAAGAACTAGAAGTAGAAATCAACGATCTAAATGCAAATCTCGAAAAATCAAGCAAGAAGAATGAAGGACTTGAAGCTGCAATCATCTTTCTACAAACAGATCTTGAAGCATCAAATAAGAAGAATGAAGAACCTCTGTCATTTGAAAAGGAAGGCCTTGAAGCAGAAATCATCTCTCTCAAAGAAGATCTGGAAAAATCAAATAAGAAGAATGAAGAGCCGCAACAAACATGTGAAGGAAATGAAGATTGGTTGAAAGAAGAGATTCTAAATCTGAAGGATCAAGTTGAAGATGGAAGAAGAAAAGAAGAAAGCATGACAAAGCAATGTCAAGCCTTGGAGGTTGAGGTAAACATTCTCAAAGGTAAATTAGAAGAAAAAGTTAAAATTTTGAGGTTTCATGATAGTACTAACATTTTGGACAATATTCTGAGTAATCAAAGGTCTCCTGCTATCAAACTTGGTCTTGGTTTCCATGAAACTGTTAAAGGAGAATCTAGCTCACAAGGAGGTGCTAAAGAATCAAAGGACATCAATGCAAAATCTGAAGTGTTGAAAGAGCCAAAAGATCAACCAACAATCATGAATTCTCAAAGGAATTCATTCAAGAACATTGAATGTTTTAAATGTCATAACTATGGGCATGTTGCAGCAAATTGCAGAAGCAGAACAATTCAGCCACAAATAAACATGTACTCTGGTAGCTTCAAGGGATATTGTTTCTCATGTAACAAGTATGGACATAAAGCAGCTGATTGTAAAAGGAGGAAGATCAGAAATACTCATCATGATTCTTATGCTTATTTCTCTGGACACATGAGATGTTATTCTTGTAACAAGTATGGACATGTAGAAAAGGAATGCAGGTTGAACAGATATGAGAAATTGGATAACTTCCAGCACACAAATAGAAAGTTTAAACAAATCTGGAAAAAGATGGAGGGACCGAATAAGAATCAATCTAGAGAAGAAAAGGATTTTTTTGTGGATGCTCTAGAAGACAATGAATTTCTTGAAGAAAACACTCAATTCAAGATGGAGGACCGATCAGAAACGTAGGGAATTCTGACCCTACTGCAGTCATCCGCTTCTGAAGCTTACTTCTCTGATTGACTGCATGAATGATGTGGGATACATTATGAGATTTAGTAATGTATCGTCACAAGGGGAGCAATGTATGATGTCTCTCATGGTTGATTTGATTATTCTGGTTATATGTATTTCTGACAGTGCATTTGGTGTGAAGAAAAGACAGGAACATAAGGTAAATTTGCAGGAGGAGATGAAGGTGTGAAATTTTCTATGTTTCACTTTCCATACGCGGGTTATATTCACAAAAGTCGCGTATACACGCGAGTTTCATCAGACACAGTCGCGTATGCATTGATGATAAGAGAATTTATCTGATAGATGAAGATTTGGAGCAGAGGTCCAGGGGGAGCATCAGTCTGACTGCTGATGATTGCACTGTTAGCATCATTCTGGTTATACTCATGATAATGAAACGATACATGGGTTCTTGTGTTGAAGATTATGGATGAAGCCTGGTTGCTTTATGATGAAGAGCATTCGTTGTTGAGATGAAAGTCTTATAATGCAGAGATTGTTGCTGATAACTTGCTGTTGAAGGTGCTTCAGATTGCACAAGCTAAGGAAGAGCACTGGTTTAGGGGGAGCAGCAGGTTGGATACTAATGATTGCATTGTTGGCAATATGACTGCTTATTCTTTGGTTTTTGTGATACTCATGCTCAAATAATGATGGCTTGGTACATGGTTTATGATGATGAGACGTTGAATGAGCTGTGTTTACTGTTTGCTGAAGTTTATCTGTTGGATAAATTTGGAAGTCTTATGATTCAGAGATAAGAATAGTTCATGCATAGTTTGTTACTATGGCTGAGATCTTTTCCTACATATGTTACTTCATGTTAAATCTTGAAGATCTTGATGATATTGGACCACATGGATGATTGCTTGACACATATTTGAAGATGTTGTTTTGGTATGAAAATCTCTCTTGGAAAGGTTGTATTGATACTGCAACGAATATGAAGGCTTGGTTACTAATGTGCTTCTGCTACAACCGTTGGAAGACGCTTGAAGACACAACTGCACTTTTCTATCTATCTGTAGTCCAGGGAAGAATTCAAAAGAAGCTGAACACTGTCTTTTTCTCACAGAGAATCAGATCTGGTTGAAATTTAGAAGATGGCTTGGGATACGCAGGTTTCCTGAAACACAGTCGCGTATATACGCGAGCTCCAGTAAATAAAACCGCGTATGTCTGATTGCTGACAAATTTTGCTTGGGGTCAGCATTCTTCAGCACAGCTGCAGTGCTGTTTGGTATCTCTGATACTGTTTGGTATATCTTGTGGTGTTCCAGTTCTCCTAATTCTATTTCTCATGATTTGATAAAAGATGCCTTGATGATTTGTTGGTGAAAGTGTTCAGGATGCACAAACTAAGGGGGAGCCTTAGTCATATGAAAAGGATGCTTGGATGCACAGATGCAGGGGGAGAATTAGCGTTGCTGAGTATAATGCATTGTTGGCATTATGATGGTTCTGTTATATGATCTCTCTTGAGGTCTTCTTGGTATTGGTCATGAAAAGTCATATTTGTATTTTTGATGAAAAGGTCATGTTGAGACCCATGATGTAAAATCTGTAATATTCAGTCATGTATGAACTTTTCAAACCCACTTGGTTGGGTAGCTGAGTCAATTTTTGTAAACCCACTTGGTTGGGTAGCTGAATTGAAATGTGTAAACCCACTTGGTTGGGTACTTGAGTCTCATATGTAAATCCACTTGGTTGGATATTTGATGTAAGTATGAGTCTTTGGTGATAGGAAGAGTCATGTACTTTATTGAAAAATATGTTTGAAGATTCAACATGAACTCAGGGGGAGCTTGGTCACTTCAGTATATATCAGATCTACAGAACTCAGGGGGAGAGTATGTTGGTTTTGATCCGCCTGTTGCCCTTGATGTCAAAGGGGGAGAGTGTGTTGGTTTTGATCCGCTGGTTTTTCCCTTTGCCCTTGATGTCAAAGGGGGAGAGTGACATGGTGTTTGAATGAAGAGACAGAATGGTGTCAAATATTTGGGAGAGTGACATGGTGTCATTGTAGTCTTAATGTATCTATCTGTTGTGGTAACCAAACACCATCATGGTTGCCATCAAGTCCAAAGGGGGAGATTGTTGGAAATATGATGCAGAGTGTTGTCCTTGATGGCAACCCACCGAATGAAGATGAAGACATGCGACTGTTGACATGTGTTGTCCTTGATGGCAATCCACCTGATGAAGTTATGCTTGACTTGATGGACTTGGTAAATGATGTAAATCTGATGTGATATGATGTTTGTTGACAATATGATGCTGAATGTTGTCCTTGAAAGACAACCCACTTGATGAAGATAATGGCAACTTACTTGATGAAGTTGTGCTTGATAGAATATGGTTTGATGAACTAAATCTGATGTATCAGCAGTGAGTACAGAAGGGAATGAAGAAAGGAATTCAGAATGTGCTCAAAGTATGATGAAAAGAGTATGTCTCTAGGCATACGCGGATATGTCTAATGGAAGTCGCGTATGCACGCGGGAAACAACGTGCTAAGTAGCGTATGGGCAAAAGCGCTCAAAAAGTGCAAACCAGGGGTAACCACCATGGTATTGACCCATTGTATTGGGTAATGATTCGTCTAAATGACCTCGTCCAGGAATACCATCGGAATTAATGTAGTTTTGGGCTCATGGTATTGTTTTGGCTCATGGTATTGAAAAAGGGGTAAGCCTATATAAAGAGAAGAAATTCATTGTGCAAACATAAGCGTGGGTGCAAGATGTTTGAGCTTGAATGAATACTTCTCTCTGAAGTAGATCTGAATGGAAAGGGTTACACTTGAAGATAAATCTGAATGTATGATGCACCAATGATGAAGAAGGGGATCTAGATCTGAAATGCACTTGTATCTGCTAGATCTACTTATGGAAGGCCTAGATCTGTGATGAGGCGAACATCTAGGCGAACATCTGACTGAAGTGAAAAGGGTAAATCTGAATTGAACATCTGATCTGATGAAGTATGCAGCTCTGTAATCATTGAAGATCTATACGCTACTTCGCCGCGGCGGAAGCGCGTATACACGCGTCTTCTATGAAGTAAAAGCGCGTATGCGCAATGAAATATACACTAAGGTATACGCTGGTTTGTATGGACGGAAGCGCGTATATACGCGACATCAGTGAAGGGAAAGCGCGTATGCAAACTAGGGTTTGCTGAAGCAAGGGGTATGAAATATCTTATCTGTTCTGCTGTGTTTCTGCTATCTGATCTGTGTTGATATGTATCTGTTGGTGACATATGTTTGTGCTTAAAAGTATGGAAAGGGTCCAGTATGAAAATATGATGAAATGTGGCCTGCAAGTGGTGTTCTATTGAAGTTGTTGGATCCAGTGTGAAAAGTGATGAAACGTGGTCCAAGGTGGTGCTGAAGGTTGTAGCCTTCAGTCAGGGGGTCGTAGCTCCCTTCCAGGTGAGGCTGGTAAACGAGATCGGGGGGTCGTAGCTCCCTTCCAGGAGAGGCTGGTAAACGAGTCAGGGGGTTGGAGCTCCCTTCCAGGAGAGGCTGGTAAACGAGCGCAGGTGGGTGCCTGCGTGCCGGTCAAGTCTGCGCCAGCACATATGTTGTAAGATGTTTTCTCTATAATAAAATATTGAAGGCTGAGCAACTGCAGCGGTGGTTTTCTCCCGACTTGGGTTTCCACCTAAAAATCCTGGTGTTCATATGTGATGCTTTGTGTGATGGTTTACTCTGTTCTTACTGCATATGTTTACTGTTTGTTAAACATCTGATGAATGAATGATGAAATGATTTAAGTGAAGATCTAATGACATAATTAGATATCTGTGTATACGCGAGTTTCTTAAAGGGTATCTGCGTATATACGCGAGTCTGTTTCAGGAAAGTAGCGTATGGGTTTTAGAAGCAAGAAAAAGTAAAAGTTTTGAATATGCAGTAAATACTGATTCACCCCCCCCTCTCAGTATTTTTCCCAACAT
>JAXQQM020059444.1:0-43456 GCA_034641835.2 Pinus albicaulis | reverse complement strand
AATGCAGCCATACTTTATCGCCCACCTGGAAGTTGTGTGGCACCCGGTGTTGATCATGGCGCTGCTTGTACTTCGCATTAGCTCTGTCCAATATATCATGAACTTGTTGGCGGATGTGTTGAATGCGCTCGATGAAGCTACTTGCTTTGTCAACTTCAGACTGGACATGAGCTGAATCGGCCTGAGCAGCTGCAAACGGCATGGCTATGTCAATGGGACATAGTGGCTGGAATCCCAAGCCCACCTGAAAGGGGCTATGGCCAATTGAACTGTGGAGAGCCCGGTTATAACTGTGTTGTACATAGGGAAGGCTCTCGTCCCATGTGCGTGGATGCTTTGAGTTGTACATGCGCAGAATGTGTACAATCATTCTGTTGACGACCTCTGTCTGGCCATCTGTTTGGGGATGGAAAGCTGTGGACTTAGTGAGCTTTGTGTCCAACATTGACCAGAGGCTGGACCAAAATGTGCTGAGGAACCTGCTATCTCGATCTGATATGATAGACTGTGGGATCCCAAAGTGCACCCACACTCGTTCAAAGAAGAGTTTAGCAGTGGCTTCTGTTGTGATATTCTTCTTACAGGCCGCCATAATGGCCATCTTCGAGAATCTGTCAACGACCACAAAAACACAGTCATTTCCCTGCTTAGTAGAAGGCAGGCCCGACATGTAATCCATGGAGATGGATTCCCAAGGTCGACTAGGGGTAGGTAGAGGAGTATATAGGCCTTGCTTCTTGATGGTCGGTTTGGCAATAGCACAAGCAGTGCAGGATCTGATGTGCTTCTCGACATCCTTTCGAAGGTTCGGCCAATAGAAATACTTCTGCAGGATTGCTACTGTTTTCTCGACCCCGAAATGCCCAGCGACTCGACTGTAGTGTGCTTCCCATATCATCTTGGCACGCTCGCTTGAAGGAACACAAAGGTGTCCCGTGTGACATAAAAGTGCATCTTGGAGGTGAAAATTTGGAACTTGCGTACCCCCCAAGAGTGCCTTGTAAGTTTGGCCGAATTCTGGGTCACTCTCATAGAGAAGCGGCCAATCAGAAGTCTCGTGCCCATAAGAGTTGAGCACAGTGGTGAGCGCCACGATCGGTGGTCGGCTGAGGCAGTCTGCAACATGATTGGTGCTACCCTTCTTGTACTTGATGTTCAAATGAAGCTGTTGCAGATATGTGGACCACTTCTGATGGCGATCATTCTGCAACTTCCCTTGTGTCTGTATGAACTGCAGGGGCCGGTGGTCTGTGTGGATGATTGTTTCCTTCCCCAAAATGTAATGCTTCCATTGTCGACAGGCTTGCACAATGGAATACATTTCTTTATCATAAGTGGGATACTTGCGAACTGTCTCAGACAATGTCTCACTGTGATATGCCACTGGATGTCCCTGTTGAGTAAGAACTGCCCCAATAGCATAGTCAGAGGCATCTGTCTCGATCTCAAATGGCTGCTGCAAGTCTGGTAAGTTGAGCACTGGGGCAGAACAGAGGCAATTTTTCAATTCTTTGAATGCCTTCTGTTGAGGTTCCGACCAAAAGAATTTTGCTCTCGCGCCTCCTTTGGTGACTTGACTCAAGGGCCAAGTGATATGAGAGAATCCCAACACGAATCTACGGTAGAAATTAGCAAGACCCAGAAAGCTGCGAAGCTCTGTTATAGTAGTCGGGGCTGGCCAATCCCGAATGACTTGGATCTTGGCTGGATCCACATGCACCCCCTTTTCATCAATAATGTATCCCAGATATTGAACCTGGGTCATACCAAACGTGCACTTCTCCAAATTGGCACACAACTTGTGTTGCCGCAGTGTTTGGAGGACTTGTCGGATGTGATGAAGGTGCTCTTCCCAAGTCTTGCTGAAGATCAGAATGTCATCCAAGTACACCACTACGAATGAGTTAGTGAATGGCCGCAAGATGTCGTCCATCATCCTCATGAAGGTTGCGGGAGCATTCGTCAACCCGAAAGGCATGACCAGCCATTCAAAAAAGCCTTCCTTAGCTTTGAAGGCAGTCTTCCACACATCAGAGGGTTCAATTGGTACCTGGTGATACCCAGACTTCAGGTCGATCTTACTGAAATATTTTGCACCTTGGAGTTGGTCCGGAAGGTCATCAATCCGTGGGATTGGGTACCTATTCCGGACAGTGATCTTGTTCAGCGCCCGATAGTCAATACAGAGTCTCCACGTCCCATCCTTCTTCTGTACCAACACGATCGGGCTCCCACAGGGCGATGAACTTGGTCTGATGTGACCTTTCTGCAACAGCTCCCGAATCTGCCTCTTGATTTCATCATTTTCCAGAACAGAGCATCGATAGATCGGTCCATTGGGTAGTGGCGCACCTGGGGTCAGATCAATCGGGTGCTTGACTTGGCAGTGCAGAGGAACCCCTGTGGGTGAGGTGAAGATGTCCCCGTACTCCTCCACGACCTTATCCATTTGTTGTTGTCGTGCAGAGGGGCCCTGTCTGGAGGTCGTGGCCACGGTCTTCTTCTTGCCCTGGGGGCGGATCATCAGGAAAACGAATTTCCTGGTTTGGGAAATGAGCTTACTACATTGTTTTGCAGTAACCAAAGAGATAGTCGTAGGAGGTGGTACCTATGGTATCCTGTACAACTTATTTCCCAAAGTAATAATAACAGCACGAGGTCGAGACTCATACACAGCATGACGCTTCCACAAGTATGGTTGTCCTAATAATACATCAGAAACATCAATAGGAGCAACGTCATATAATACCTCATCCGTGAAGGGCTTGATGCTATAGGGAAGGCGACACTGCTGGCTGACGCGGAGATCTCGTCCTTGGTAAAGCCACCCGATGGTGTATGGATGTGGGTGAGCTGTGGTCGGCAAGCCCAACCGCTTCACGGCGTCTGCTGAAATGAGGTTCTTTTGGCTCCCATTATCGACAATGAACTGTACAGGGGAGCCCTTTACCCACATCTGGGAGTGGAAGAGACGTTCCTCCTCCTCTGGATCTTCCGGTTCCTCCTTCTGGACCTTTGTAGTGGCAACAGTGGCGTTGGGCTCCGCATCAATAATCTGTTTCCCTTTTCATTCCCCTTTTCAGGTTCTGATTCGGAGTCGGAGCATGCATCTGACTCAGAAGCCCTCATCTCGGCCACTAGAGACTGCTTGGCCCGACACTCACTTGTGTTGTGAGTGGAGCTCTTATGGAACTCACACCACTTTTCTGTGTCCTTCTTTGGCTTTACGGTGTTGTTCTTGTCTTGTGGCTTTGATGGGTTGTCTTTAGCCGCCATGCTCTGTCCTTTGTTTTGCAGTTTGGAAGCACCTTTTCCTTGCTTTTGATTCGCAGATCCAAAGTCTCGCTTCTTCTGTTTGAATTTCTGCTCAATCTTGGCAGCATACCGGTATGCCGTACCAAGCGAGGAGATGTCGAGGAACTCCATTTCCTCCTGAATGTATCTGTGCAGACAGCTGCGATACTTTAGCACCAAATGTTTCTCCGAATCTTTGATACCCAACTTTGTGCGCAGGGTATGGAACAGATTCGTCAGCTCATGCACATCTTGATCCCTTTGTTGTCGCAGCGTGGTCCATTGTATGTACTTGTCCTCATAGCTCCCCACGGGATAGTATTGTTCCTTGACGGCGTCTTGGAAAGAATTCCAAGTTGGTACGGCCGAGAACAGAGAGGGTTCTGTCTGGTCCTTGTTCTCACAGTAGGTTTCCCACCAGTCCTTAACATGGGGGGTAGCTTTGAGGAGTGCAAAATTAATCTTCTCCCGGTCTGAAAAGTCATGAACAGAGAAATATCCTTCTAATAGATTCAACCATCTATCTACGGCATCTGCGTCTATTTGACCCTCAAATATGGGAATGTCAAAATTTACTTGTACCTTAAAGGGAGTCGCAACTCCAGAGTGGCTACTGGATGCGGATGCGCCGCCGGTGGGCAGCCGTTGAAGGATCTGAGCAAAACTATCCATCATCGCGTTCCTTTGTTTTTCGAGGGCCTCCTCGAGCAATATTTTGATAGGATCTCCTGCTCCCTCATCTTTCTTTTCGTCCCCCATGGGCGTCCGTCGAGGTTTGCGAGGCTGATCTTGCAAAGGTTTCACCAGATCAAGCCCTAGCTCCTTATACCCCGACCTCGTTGGGGACATGCAAAGAAGGATCGAGAAAAAGCAGACCGCTCTGATACCACTGATCCGGATTTATGCGGGAACGCAACAGAATAAACACATAACCATAAATACAGAGATGCAGCGGAAATAACACTTCATTTCATTAATATCAAAGAACTGAAATTTGCTTACAGACAGAATGGAAATAAAACTAGCTAGGGCACTGGTAGCTATCTCTGAGAAGAGATGTGGCGGCTGCAGGCCTCTGAACTGTGTTACAATGAGGCTCGAGGGCCTACTTATTATTGAGAAACAATGGAGAACCCTAAACATCCCAAAACCTAACCCTAGGAGATGAAGCGCCAAAACTATGGGCCCCGTTTGGGTAAATTGGTGTTTCAACTTCCCAGGGACGTAACTTTGGCATACTATCTCCGTTTGACGCATATGATACATCATTAGAAAGCTCTATCCGAGGACTACAGCTGTCGGGACGAATTTTATCAGAAAATTCGCTGGCGCTTTCATACCCAAAAAACGTCGTTTAGGGCCTCAAAACGGCTCCGGAAGTTCAGGACCCGAAAAACTGCTAAAAATAGTAAGTTGTGCCGAAACTGAAAAACTGAAAGAGACAATGGTGGGGGGCCAAGTGGAATAGGTGGGTGGCCACCAATATCCACCTGGATCATAGCAACACTTCCATCTTTATAGATGTGAGTGGTATGCTTCCTTGTCACCATAATTTTACATTCAATTTTTCTTTCCAACCTAAATGCCTTCTCTAATGAATCGGGTTCCCAAACGTGAACCTCATGTTGGATGTTATCCTTTAAATTCCCTATGAAGACACGAATCTTGTGTTACTCTAGAATATCAGTTACCCTTATATTCAATTTTTGGAAGTCCTCAATGTGCTCCACCACTGAACCCTTTTGTTTGATATTTATCAATTGGCTAAAGAAGGTGTTGCTCTTTGTATCCTCATAATGCACTATCATTTCCTCCATAAAAATTGGCCAAGTGACAATTTTTTTACAGGAGCAAAGCCATTGATACCATACAAATGTATTTTTTTCTAAATGTAAAGTTGCAATGTGTACCTTTTGTGTGTTTTGCACATTATTTAGATCAAAATATTGCTCCATCTGTAGTATCCATGTTACGGGATCCTTGCCCTCAAACTTCCTCATATCCATCTTTGGAATATGGTGGTTCTTCAATCCAACATTAGAGTTTATGAAATCATGATTAACAATTATTTTATTCTCATCATGAGTTTCCTCTACTATCTTTTCGCCATTACGAATCATTTCTTGTATCAACTTTGACAAACCTTCCTTCAAACCTTCCATATATTCCTTCAAACCTTCCATATCTTCCTTCAAACCTTCCATTTTTTGTTCCATACCATTCTTCAAACCATCCATCGTAGCTTCCACACTTTTCTTCAAAACATCCATTTCATTTTTTGTTGCTCTTTGCAAGAGTGAAATTTGGTGCACTTGCTCTTGTAATTTTGATATGTTATGTTACATTTCTTCATCTTCATGAGCCATAGTAGAGCCTTCTGAAGGCTTAACGGGTGTTGAATTCTTCTTAAGAGGCATTTTAGAACCCAATACTGATATCTATTCTACAATATACCCTTGGAATCAATTCCAATTGATTCTTCAAACAAGACTTATGCAATTCGGAAAAAAAATACACAAGATTTTCTTGATTTTGAGGAGCTCGATATTGAAATTGAATTATCTCTATGATTTAGGATCCTAAATATCTGAAATTCGGCCCTGTAGTAGCACTCTGAATCTTATTTTGAATGCCACAGGTCTGATCTGATTTGGATTCTTCAAGGAAAAGTTATGCCCAATCTCCCACAATGACCTAATTATGGACTAGTTCAGTAGAGCGATGTTGTACGACGTGCCATGTGTCATTGTTTCCTCCTTCGACTCTGAAATTGATATAAGGAAACTACAGTCCATTTACTTGCAGTCACATTTTACAGAATTCCAATCTTACACTCAGAGAGAGAGTTATGACGATTTTCCCACGGTCACCTCTTTGAGATGCAATTCAGGAGCCTGTAAAATCCCTAATTTTCACAGATCATATCTCTGAAACTATTGCGAACCAAGATCTGAAATTTTTACAGGAGGTTCCACGAGATTTCGGCTTCGCTCTGTAAAAATTTCAGGTTCTGAGCCTTCATAGAAACACGTTTATAGCGCAAACTCCACAATGACCTATTTTAGGTGAAATTCGGGATCCTAAAACAAGCCTAACTTCCATAGATCATATCTCCGAAAATATTGCGAACCAAGATCTGAAATTTTTACATGACATTCCACAGGATTTTGGATTTTCTCTATAAAAATTTCAGCATCTAAACCTTCGTAGAAAACAATTTATAGCGAAAATTCCACGATGACCTGTTTGGAGCAGTGAAACCCTAGAATCCAAAGTTCTGATACCAAATATTATGAAACCAGCTCCAAAATTAGAAGGAAAGAGAGATCAACGCCTTAGAAATAAGCCACTTTGAGGGGGGAAACCTCCAATACATTATAAAAATGAATAATTCTTGGATGATACAAATGACAAAACCTACTTCTATATATAGGAGTCCATGGGATCACAATATAATCCTAGCCGACCTAACAATAATAATGTAAGGGCACAATAGTAACAATATGGGGGTTACAGGGGTACAACAATAACAATAAGGGGGTTACACTAACAACAATAAGGGTCTATACTAGTAATATAGGGACCTAACATAATCTGACCCTGCCAAGACTCAACCTAATCACAAATAAATAAATTAATTAATTAAATAAAATAAAAAATCTAAGTCTCATAATTACTAATTTCCAAAATTAGTTTTTAAAAACATATTCAATATCATAATTATTAATTATTAATTGAATTTAAAATTGAGAATTCATATTTACATGAAAGGGGATATTTTTAAATTGTGGGACATTATGAATATACATATTGATAGAAATATTTTATTTTCCCCTATATTAAGATATTTTAATAATGTAATTTAAAAAAAAAATCAAATTAAGATAATTAAATTAGTTAAATTTATAAAATATGTTAAAAAAAAACTTTTTAATGAACTAAAAAAATTAAATAATTTATATTGAGTTTAAGGTGTTTGTAACAAGTTGGGTTATTGGGTTAACGTCATACGAGAGGTTATCACCTCATTTATGGTGGTGAGTGCAGAGGTAGGGGATGGGCAACACATATTTATCATGCTATAGGCTATTTAATGTGATTGGGCACTATATGCTCACCGTTAGATTTAAATTTGTTTAAATTTAAGAGTGGGCATATACTGCCCAACCGCATTAAATAGCCTATAGCCTGGGAAATAATGGTTGCCCAAGAGATGTGGGCTTCTTTCTGGCATTCAATGTGAAAGTGGGATTGAGATTGTTACACATGCAGGACAACACGAAGATGCAAGTGTGGGTACGATTCACTTCATATAAGGTGTTGGGTCATTTAATGGTGCAGGCACTACTTGTTAAATTTGGAAGGTTTTTAGTATGCAATCTCAGGTTTCTTCCCCCCTTTTCACATTGTTGGTTTTTGGGATTTTGTGTGAATTCCAAATTCACACCTAGTGGTTGCGAAGACACTATAAATTTTCGGCATTTCAGTTGGAATTCTCTTATGTGCGGGGGTAGACAGAGGACTCGACCTGTGGGCACAAATTGTTGATATCCTTGGCTCTTATTTAGCACAATGTTGAGGCAGAAGACTCGGAAAATTCGTGGCCATGGAGGAAGGGGCCTCGATGAGGGAGCGTGCCCCCGAACTCGAGGTGGGAATAGGTCCTGACCGAGGTGAAGAAGGAATTGGATAATTGGAGGACGACTCCTTAAAGCTAGAATGACAATATCTCTTTGATGGTATAAGTTCTGGAATATTTAAGGCAAAAAAGATGGCCAAATTCAATAATTGTTATATTGATCTGTACCGGAGGATGGTGGATGAAGGCTCTCTAGGGAAATGGAGGATGAACACTTTTGTGGACTTTTTGGGAATTGGAAGAGGAAGACTTTTGTGGGACATGTGAGGATGGAGGATGAAGACTTTTTTGGGAAATGGAGGATGAGCACTTTTATGGACTTTTTGGGAGTTGGAAGAGGAAAAATTTTGTGGGACATGTGATCTAAGATAAGAACAACATGATTTTTTTTTCTTGGGACATGTGGTGTTGGATAAGAACAATAAGAAGAATGAGATTTTGTTGGCAAAGATTGTATTCTCTGCAGTAGGTCCCAATGGCAGAATGCTAGGTAGCCCAAGCCTTTTTGTTGAAAATGTCAAGGAAAGTCGCAGTCCCATTGAGGTGAACACCTCCACCTCTACCTCCACTGGCAGTTTCTAATTGCTATTATGTTGGGTTGGATTTTTTGTTTCTGGGTTGAGTTGTCATGGTCAGGACCTCTAGTTTAGCTTTGCCTCTAGCAAGGAAGTAATAAATGAAATATGTTTATCCTTTTTTATGGGATGAAAAATAGGACAGAGAAGAGGAGACTTTATCCTATGAGAGGATGTTATATGATGTTATATGACAAACTTTTGAAGCAAGCTTTGTGGATTTTTGGTAAGATTGTGATCCAATTTAAAAAAAAATTATGAGATTCTCGAATACATAAACTTTTAATGGAGATCATTTTTAAGTGTTTTTTGTAAATTAAGCAAAGTTACCATAAAAAAACCTTTATTTTATTTTCCTATTACAATAAAAACACCTTTATTTTATTTTTTCTATTATATTGATATTTATTTATATTGGGTTCAAAGTGTTTGTCGTTGTTAAAACAACCAACAAATTATTTACCAACATAAATTTACAAATGTGTAAAATATAGTAGATTTATAAGATAAAGATGAGATCCATGAATAATGTGATGGATTTACAAAGGATTTACAAATGTGTAAAATATATTAGATTTGTAAGATAAATGTGAGATATATGAATAATGTGACGGATTTACAAAATAAATATCAAATCTGTAAAAACATGTGAAAAATAATTTAAAACAGCTCTCATAACAAAAATGAAAATTTTACGTGGAAAACCTTACAAGGAAAAACCATGACCAAAGATCTGTAAATTTTCATTAAATAAAAAATTATGACCATTCTCTCAACTCCAATCTTCTTTGCCTTCTCACCCCACACATAATGTCTGACCAAAACTACATATATACAATTTCTCATAGAATAATCTAGAGAAATATTATTGGCACAATACTATGTGTTATGGAAACCATGGGTCCAAAACCACTACCATGACTGTAGACTTATGCGAGAAGTTTCAAGAAGTCATATATTACATTATGCTTTTATTTATTTATTTTATCTATTTGGTCTCTCACACACAATAATCTCCCACTTGAGACCAAATACAAATTTCTATCTCTTAGTTGCAAATGTGAATCTCCCACTTCAAACCAAATACAAATTTCTATCTCTTAGTTACAGATGTTTCCAAAGTCTTATTTTATCATCTTTTCATCAAGTCAGCCAAGGCTCAAAATTTTAGTTAACATATCAACTCGATTGTCCTCTATGTGTATTTTCTCCAATTGTAGCAGCCCCTCAAAATTTTAGTTAACATATCAACTGGATTGTCCTCTGTGTGTATTTTCTCTAATTTTAGTAGCCCACCAACATAGATCCATCTTAAGTATGGATCTAACATGAGCATAGAGGGATAAAATTTCTTCACATGCAAACTTCTTTAGAGTGAAAAATGTAGAAATTACACCAATGGATTCAATCTGATCATGCAATGTATTAAAACAAGATATTGAATCCTTCTACAATATTTGCGGAATATAAATCAAGATCTCTCAATCACATGCAAGTAAGAGAAAGAAGTAAATCAACCGCACAACACAAGATTTTCCTGGGGAAAGAAACTGCTCAAAACCCCTCCATATCTATTGTATAATCATCCAAGGAATCATGAAACAATACAATGCATGTGTGCTCACAAGAACCTCATACACTCTACCAATTATCTCACACTAATCTAGGCAAAATTGGACAAACACATAGCCAATTTTCAGCCCACCTTCAGCCTACCTTTATTCACGCAATTCCTAGGCAAAATGATTCCTATTAAATAGGAATTCCAACCTTCCTTAACTGTGCAATCCATCATGGACATCCTATGGCTTTATAATTTCACCTGGGCAGTTCACTAGTAATACAACTGATAGTTTACTTCCCTTTAACATTTGTCTCAATTGGGTCATCATCAGAATTAACATGCATGCAACTATTAATAGTGAATCATCAGTTACTTGGTAGATCACTACTTTTGAATTAAATCTAATTTAATTCACTTGACCTCTCACTAGCTCATCACTCAGTTAGAACTAGCTAAACTGATTTTAACTCAATTAATTTGAGTTAACTGATTACACTCACACCACACTAGTGCTACAACTACAACTGGACCCTGTAAATAATATAATCACTCTCCATGCCTCACCTTTGACCCTCCACTCGAAATTCTTGAGCTAACTAAGTCTATCTCAATTAGTTAACTATTACAAGTTGTTATGAGATAAGATTACAATTTATTTAAGGGATAAAAAAATTAGAGGCCCACATTTAGCACTAATGTGTCACTAAATTCCTCACTCATGTGTGACTAGAATCCCACACTAGTATGTGGTGTATTTTCTTGTTGAATTTGAACACTCCCTCTCAACAAGAAAGAGATTATCAGCTACCCCGAGCCTGCCTATGTGGTATTTGAATTTGATATTTGCAAGTGCCTTCATCAAGATATTTGCATCCCGGTCTTCTGTGGGAATGTACTGAAACAAAATAATGCACCTCTGAACACAATCTCTAAGATGGTGGTACCAGATGTTAATATGCTTGGACCTATCATGGAATACTAGATTAACCTAGAGTTTTATGCAACTCTAGTTATCACAATGTATCACCATCGGATCCATCTAATGACCGAATAAACCAACAAGTATCTTCATCATCTAGATGGCCTTACATGCAGCCTGACTAGCTGCCATGTACTCTGCCTCGGTTGAACTGAGTGCAATTTATCTCTGCTTCTTGTTGTACCAAGAAACTATTGGTGATCCTATGCTGAAGATGCCCCCTGATATGCTCTTCCTGTCTGATGGACTACCTACCCAATCTGCATCAGTGAAGCCTTTAAGCTTCACTCCCTATATCTGTTTGTACCATAATCCATACTATGTAGTGTCCCTGAGATATCTCAAAACATGCTTCCCTTCCTTCCAAAAGAGCTTGGTAGGCTTAACCATAGCTTGACTAAGCTGGTTAACTACGTAGCATATGTCTCGTCGTGTGTTCACCAAATACATAAGTGAACCCACAAGATGCCTGTAAACAGTAGCATCCACTGCCTTGCCTGGAGTAACATCCTCCTTCCTCCAGTTTCCTGCAAGAGGATTATCCATGGATTTGTTTCCCTCCATGTGGAACTTCCTCAGAATCCCCTTGGCATACTTTGTTGGAAATATGATGCAGAGTGTTGTCCTTGATGGCAACCCACTGAATGAAGATGAAGACATGCGACTGACATGTGTTGTCCTTGATGGCAATCCACTTGATGAAGTTATTCTTGACTTGATGGACTTAGTAAATGATGTAAATATGATGTGATATGATGTTTGTTGACAATATGATGCTGAATGTTGTCCTTGAAAGACAACCCACTTGATGAAGATAATGGCAACTTACTTGATGAAGTTGTGCTTGATAGAATATGGTTTAATGAACTAAATCTGATGTATCTACAGTGAGTACAGAAGACAATGAAGTAAGGATTTCAGCTTGTGCTAAATCTATGATGAAAAAGAGTATGTCTCTAGGCATACGCGGATAGGTCTAAGGGTAGTCACGTATGCACGCGGAAAAGAACGTGCCAAGTCGCGTATGGGAAAAAGCGCTCAAAAAGTGAAAATCCAGGGGCCCGTGGTATTGAAGGCTCATGGTATTGGTTTGGCTCATGGTATTGAAAAAGGGGCCCGTGGTATTGAAGGCTCATGGTATTGTTTTGGCTCATGGTATTGAAAAAGGATAAACCTATATAAGGAGAAGAAATTCATTGTGCAAATTGTGATTGTGAGAGCAAGATGTCTGAGCTTGAATGAATACTTCTCTGTGAAGTATATCTGTATGGAAAGGGTAAAGGTTTGATGATAGATCTGAATCTACGATGCACTTATGAAGAAATGATGAAGCGGGATCTCTAGATCTGAAATGTACTTGTATTTGCTAGATCTGTTTATGGAGTGATTAGATCTGTGATGAGGCGAACATCTGTCTGATGTAAAAGGTTGAATCTGAACTAAATATCTGATCTGAAGAAGTATGCTGCTCTATAATGATTGAAGATCCATACGCTACTTCGCCGTAGAGGAAGCGCGTATATACGCAGCTTCGCAGAAGAGAAAGCGCGTATGCGCAATGAAATATGCACAAAGGTATACGCTGGTTTTTGTGGACGGAAGCGTGTATATACGCGACATCAGTGAAGTGAAAGCGCGTATGCAAACTAGGGTTTGCTGAAGCAAAGGGTATGAAATATCTGATCTGTTCTGCTGTGTTTCTGCTATCTGATTTGTGTTGATAAGTATCTGTTGGTGATGTATGTTTGTGCTTAAAAGTTTGGAAAATAGTCGATACGAAATATGATGCAATGTGGCTGTAGTGGTGTTCTATTGAAGTTGTTGGATCCACGGTGAAAAAATTGATGAAACGTGGTCCAAGGTGGTGCGAGGGTTGTAGCCTTCATCGGGGGGTTGTAGCTCCTTCCGAGGTGAGGCGTAAAACGAGATACGGTAGTAGCTCCCTTCGGGAGAGGCTAGAGTAAACTGAGTCGGGGGTTGGAGCTCCCTTCGGGAGAGGCACGGTAAACGAGCGCGGTGGGTGCTGCGTCTTTGGTCGAAATACGCGCACGGCACATATGTTGTAATATGTTTTCTCTATAATAAAATATTGAAGGTTGAGCAGAGGCTGCAGCGGTGGTTTTCTCCCGATTTGGGTTTCCACCTAAAAATCCTGGTGTTCATGTGTGATGCTTTGTGTGATGGCTTATTCTGTTCTTACTGCACATGTTTACTGTTTCTTGAACATCTGATGAATGAATGATGGAATGATATAAGTAAAGAACTAATGGCATAATTAGATCTCTGTGCATACGCGAGTTTTATGAAGGATATCCACGTGTATACGCTACTTGACTTCAGCAAAGTAGCGTATGGGTTTTAAGGAATGAAAAAGTAAAAAGTTTTGAATATGCAGTAAATACTGATTCACCCCCCCCTCTCAGTATTTTTCCCAACAATTGGTATCGGAGCAGGTTCTTCTGTAGAAGCTTGATCGCTTGAAGGAGATCCGTCATAATGGGAAAGAAGCAAAAGAAGAAGCCCACTCGGAGAAAGGAGATATTTCAGAGAACATGGATACCATAAATCAAAGAAAATGAATCAGATAGTGATTGGGGTCATCCTTTGCATGATCTTAGTGGTACAAACAATAGTGAAGAATATGCTATCGACCTAGAAGAAGATTTTGACCAAGCTCTACAAGTACTCATGGCACAGAAGCAAAATACTCAAAGTAAGGAGATGTCTCAGAAAACCGGTACAGCAGAAGTTGACAAAGATGAATCTAATAGTGATCCTTGTAATCTTATCTGCACAAGCAATGATGTAGATAGTGAAAGTAATGTTGTGGATTTAAAGAAGGTTATCAAAGACCAACAAAGAACTTTTAATGAGAAGGACGCTACCTCCAAAGCTTTGGTATTTAGACTGAAAAGGATGTTCGATGTGTTGGGAAAACTGGGAAAAATCTTTGAGGAAGGGAGTGAATCGAGTGTTACGCATAATCAAATCTTTTTACTTTTTCATTCCTTAAAACCCATACGCTACTTTACTTCAGTAAACTAGCGTATATACGCGGATCCCATTTATGAAACTTGCGTATACACAGAGATCTAGATATGTCATTAATTCTTCACTTAAACCATTCCATCATTTATTCTTCAGATATTCAATAAGAAGTAAACATGTGCAGTAAGAACAGAATAAACCATCACACAAAGCATCACACATGAACACCAGGATTTTGAGGTGGAAACCCAAGTCGGGAGAAAACCACCGCTGCAGTTGCTCAGCCTTCAATATTTTATTATAGAGAAAACATCTTACAACATATGTGCTGGCGCAGACATTGCAACGAGCTGCCACTGCGCTCGTTTACCGTCTCTCCCTGGAAGGAGGCTACGGCCCACGACTCGTTTGGCCTCACACGGAAGGGAGCTACAACCCCGATCTCGTTTACCAGCCTCACGGAAGGGAGCTACAACCCCTTTGACTGAAGGCTACAACCCTCAGCTACCTTGGACCACGTTTCATGATTTTCACTTTTCACCTTTGGATCCAACCACTTCAATGAAACACCACTTGCAGGCCACATTTCATCATATTTTCATACGGACCCTTTCCATACTTTTAAGCACAACCATACATCATCCATGAGATACATATCAGCACGGTCAGAGATAGCATAAACCACAATGAGAATAAGCTCGGATATTTCCCATACCCCCTTGCTTCAGCAAACCCTAGTTTGCATACGCTCTTTTACTTCACTGATTTCGCGTATATACGCGCTTCCGTCCACACAAACCGCCGTATACCTCAGTGTATATTTTATTGCGCATACGCACTTTCTCTTCGCTGAAGCTGCGTATATACACGCTTCCTCCGCGTCAAAGTAGCGTATAGATCGATTCAGACATGCTTCCCAATAAGACATTCACTGCTTTGGCATTGATTTCATACTTCTTTCTTTCAAATGTGACCGCAGGAATACTGTTTTTCACGTTAACCTTCTTCCAATTATCCTCCATACATCCGCACTCGCACTTATGTATGCTTTTGTTCGTACCTTCCAGAATCTCATATTGCTTCCATTGAATAGAGGTGGCTTTAGAGACATTACTCCTTCATGACTTCCCATTGCGACATAACTCCTTCAAGCGATCAAGCTTCTGCAGAAAGACCTGCTCTGATACCAATTGTTGGGAAAAATACTGAGAGGGGGGGTGAATCAGTATTTAGGACTTTATCAAACTTTTTACTTTTTTTCACTCTCTAAAACCCATACGCTACTTTGCTGAACCAAACTAGCGTATACACGCGGATATCCTTCATAAAACTCGCGTATACACAGAGATCTAATTATGCCATTAATTATTCACTTATATCATTCCATCATTCATTCATTAGATGTTCAATAAATAGTAAACATGTGCAGTGAGAACAGAATAAACCATCACACATAAGCATCACACATGAACAATAGGATTTTAGGTGGAAACCCAAGTCGGGAGAAAACCACCGCTGCAGTTGCTCAGCCTTCAATATTTTATTATAGAGAAAACATCTTACAACATATGTGCTGGCGCAGCCTCCTACCAGCACGCAGGCACCCACCGCGCCGTTTACCACCCCCCCGGAAGGGAGCTACGACCCCCCGACTCGTTTACCAGCCTCTTCTGGAAGGGAGCTACGACCCCCCGATCTCGTTTACCAGCCTCACTTGGAAGGGAGCTACAACCCCCTGACTGAAGGCTACAACCCTCAGCACCACCTTGGACCACGTTTCATCAATTAGATCGGATACAACCATCAATAGAACACAACTTCATGTAATCGCACCATCATATTTCCGGCATTTTAACCCTTCCATATTTTTAAGCACCTAACACCAAGTATGAGACATATCAAATACGCACGACCGCAACATGTTATACCGCATCATATATTTCACCCCGTTTCAGCTAACCCTAGTTTACATACGCTCTTTTTACTTACACCGATGTTGCGTATATACGCGCTTCCGTCCACACAAACAAGCTTATACTTCAAAGGTATATTTTATTGCGCATACGCGCTTTCTCTTCGCTGAAGCTGCGTATATACGCTCTTCCTCCGCGTCAAAGTAGCGTATAGATCTTCAATTATTACAGAGCAGCAGACTTCTTCAGATCAGATATTCAGTTCAGATTTACCCTTTCACTTCAGACAGATGTTTGCCTAGATGTTCGCCTCATCACAGATCTAAGTCTTCCATAAGCAGATCTAGTAGATACATTTCAGATCTATATCCCTTTCTTCATCATTGGTGCATCATCCATTCAGATTTATCATTCAAGTGTAACCCTTTCCATTCAGATATACTTCAGAGAGAAGTATTCATTCAAGCTCAGACATCTTGCACACCCCTTCATGTTTGCACAATGAATTTCTTCTCCTTTTATATGATTACCCTTTGTCAATACCATGAGCCCCTTTTTCAATACCATGGACGAAAACAATACCATAAGCCCAAAACTACTTGGACGGGGTCAATTAGGCGGATCATTACCCAATACAATGGATTAATACCATGGTGGTTACCCTTGGATTTGCACTTTTTGAGCGCTCTAGCCCATACGCGACTTGTAACGTTCCTTTCCGCGTGCATACGCGACTTCCCCTAGGCCAATCCGTGTATACCAAGAGACATGCTCTTTTTCATCATTCCCTGAGTACATTCTGAAATCCTTTCTTCATTGCCTTCTGTAAATCCTGTAGATACATCAGATTTCCTTCATCAAGGACATATTCTATCAAACACAACTTCATCAAGTAAGTTGTCAACATCTTCATCAAGTGGCTTTCCTTTCAAGTACAACACTCAACATCATATCATCAACAATCATCATATCACTTCAGATTTACATCCTTTAACAAGTCCATCAAGTCAAGCATAACTTCATCAGGTGGAGTGCCATCAAGGACAATACATGTCAACAGTCGCACGTCTTCATCTTCATTCAGTGGGTTGCCATCAAGGACAACACTCTGCATCATATTTCCAACTAATCCTTATGTCCAAAAGAGAAAATTGAATGTATGATCACAGAAATGTTAGAGGCTAGTATAATTCCAACCTAGTCAAAGTTCTTCTCTCCTGGCCCGCCTGTATTGGTGCGCAAGAAGGATGGATCATGGCGCATGTGTCCAGATTATAGGAAGCTCAATAAGCTCACCATTAAAGATAAATTTCCCATTCCTGTGATTGATGAATTATTAAATGAATTACATGGAGCAATTTATTTTACCAAGTTGGATCTTCGTTCAGGATATCATCAAATTAGAATGAAGACTGAAGATATTCCGAAAACAGCATTTCGAACTCATGAGGGTCATTATGAATTTTTGGTCATGCCTTTTGGCCTTACCAATGCACCTTCTATATTTCAAGGGTTGATGAATTCCATTTTCAAACCCTTCCTTAGAAAATTTGTGCTAGTATTTTTTGATAATATACTAATCTACAGCAGGTCTTGGAAGGATCATGTTCAACATGTTGACAGGGTGCTCAACTATTGCAGGAGAAATAATTGTATGCAAAAACATCCAAATGTTTCTTTGGAGTACAAGAGGTGGAATATCTGGTTCATATTGTATCTCACGAGGGTGTTAAGGTAGACCCTAACAAAGTTAAATCCATAAGAAATGGAAAGACCTCACAACCATAAAGAAGTTGTGAGGATTTCTCGGGTTAACAGGGTATTATCACACGTTTGTTAAGAAATATGGGAGAATAGCAGCACCTTTAACAACATTATTAAAGAAAGATGCATTTTCCTGGACTCTTGAAGCAACTAAGGCCTTTGAACATCTTAAAGAGGCAATGTGCCTAGCATCGGTCTTAGCTATGACAGACTTCACAAAAACTTTTATTGTGGAATGTGATGCCTCAGGAAATGGAATTGGTGTTGTTTTAATGCAAGAAGGAAGACCCATTTCTTTTGAAAGTCTTCCAATCAAAGGAAAATATTTACAGAAGCTATTTATGAGAAGGAAATGTTAGCAATACTACATTCACTAAAGAAATGGCGACCTTACCTAATGGGAAGACACTTCAAGGTAAAAACTAATCATGATAGTCTTAAACACTTTTTGGAACAAAGACTATCTTCAGAAGAGCAGCAAAAATGGGTCACAAAGATATTGGGTTATGATTTTGAAATAATCTACAAAAATATACAAAAAAGGGAAGCTAAACGTTGTTGCAAATGCACTCTCAAGAAAGAATGAAGAGGTGGAAACATTACTTTTTGCCATTTCTATTATCCAACCAGATTGGATAACTAAAGCAAGGGATGAATGGAAGAAGGACAAAGAAGTGCGGACACTCATTCAAAATTTGCAACAAGATCCTAGTACATCTGATACATTTATTTGGAAAAATGATTCCTTATGGTACAAATATCGCTTATATCTTTGTAAGAATTCCCAATTGAAACAAAATATTCTTTTGGAATTGCACACTTCTCCTTTAGGAGGACGCTCAATATTTTTAAAAACTTACCACAAGCTAAAGAAAGAATTTTTTTTGGGATGTCCTTAAATCTAATATTCAAAAGTTTATGGTGGAATGTTTGCTTTTCCAGCAAAATAAAGTTGAGACAATTAAGACTCCGAGTCTTCTACAACCTATATCCATTCCAGGTCAACATTGGGAGGAGATTTCAATGGATTTTATAACAGGTTTACCTAAGTCCAAAGGAAAGAGCATCATCATGGTGGTAGTTGATAGACTTACCAAGTAGGCACACTTTTGTGCATTATCTCATCCATTTAAAGCAAGTACATTTGCTACTACATTTATGGACACAATTCAAAAGCTACACGGAAACCCAAAGGTTATTGTGAGCGACAGAGATCCCATTTTTTCTGGGAATTTTTGGATAGAGTTATTTTCTTGTTTGGGTACTCAATTAGCTCATAGCACATCTTATCATCCTCAATCCGATGGTCAAACTGAGATAGTGAATAAATTTTTGGAAGGATATCTTCATTGTTTTGTATCTGATAAACAAACACAATGGGTCAAGTGGTTATCTCTCACTGAATGGTGGTATAACACTTCCTTCCATACTGCAGCAAAAATTACCCTATTTATGGCACTTTATGGATATTATCCACCATCCATCACGTCATATCTAAAATAAAATTCTAAGGTTCAAGCAGTGGAAGATCACATCGAGCATCAACAAGAAGTTCTCCAACTCTTAAAGGGTAACCTAAATTTGGCACAAAATCGAATGAAACAACAGGAAGATCAACATCGCATCGAGAGAAGTTTTGATGTATGAGACTGGATATTTTTACGGCTACAACCATACAAACAAATGTCCCTCAAGAAAGCTAATAAGGATAATAAATTATCGCCAAAGTACTATGGTCCTTACAAGGTATTGCAAAAGATTGGTACTATGGCATACAAATTGGAGCTTCCTTCTTCTTCGCGAGTGCATCCAGTCTTCCATGTTTCATGCTTAAAGAAGGTTATAGGTGAAAATCTTCCAGTTCAAACAATATTTCCAGAACTTTATGAGGAAGGAAAAATCATATTGGAACCTAAAGCGGTCACAAAAACAAGAACTCGACAGCTACGAAATTGATCAATTTCAAAGTATCCCGTCAAGTGGAAGAACTTACCCACTGAAGATTCTACATGGGAAGATTATACTTTTATACAGAAGCACCTAGAGCTACTCAAAGCGTTGAGGACAACACTTTTTTGAAGGAGAGGGGCATGTTAGGTCCCTATATTACTAGTTTAGCCACTTATTGTTATTAGTGTAGCCCCCTTATTGTTACTGTTATACCCCTGTAACCCCAATATTGTTATTATTGTGCCCTTACATTGTTATTGTTAGGTCGGCTAGGATTATATTGTGGGCCCATGGACTCCTATATATAGAAGGATGTTTTGGTCATTTATATCATCCAAGAATTGTTCATTTATGTAATGTATTATAGGTTTCCCCCTCGAAGTGGATGATTTCTAAGGTGTTTATCTCTCTTTTCTTCTATTTTGGAGTTGGTTTCATAACAGTAGCAGAGGTGGAAGAAGTGGTAAGTGAGAAAGATAGCCTTCTTTAGCAGCTCTTGTAGAAAGAAGAAGAAATTACTAAGTTGAAGGAAATTGTGTTGTCATTACAGAATCAAATTGATTCTCATTCCAAAACTATTATTTTTCCATCTGGAAATGATGATCCAGTAGCACGATATCTCAATTTAACAATGAACTGAATATGGCAGAGAAAGATCTCAAAAGGGCACAAAATTATCTCGATATAGTAACAAAAATAATGCAAGCCAAGGATGGGGATATTAATAAATACAGGACAGATTGACAAATAGTTGATGCTGAGATTAAGAGTCCAAAATAGAAATTGAAGGGAAATATATATCTGATATAGGCTAAGGACAGCATATGGAATGAAATCATTGAAGAAATGAAAGGAGCTTTGGGATCTATGACTATTGTATCAGAAGAAAAAAGCATTATCAGGGATTTTGAGGAGCATGTTATGGCAGACAAGCAGAAGACTATTAACAGAGCTATTTGGGCAAAGAAATTTATTGATTTCATTGATTCAAATATTGATCAAGAGTTAGAGGAAAATGATATTAAATATAGGATTCTATATGTTGTAGAGATTCATAAATTGATTGTTAAAAATGACTGCAGGAAGATCACTGACAAGAAGTTGACAGATATTAAGGAAGTAGTAAACAAGTTTGAAAATCTGTATAACAAAAGAGCCAGGGCAGGATTGCCATCATGCAGGGGCCTTGGAGGCATTATTTTATCATGGGATTCTTATGAACCACTACTTTTATTAGCAAAAATTAAGGTGGATAACACTCATGAGAAGACTCATATTTTGAAAGGAGCAACAGTTAATAACTTTCTTCAGAGGAATTTTCAACTATTACGGTTGGTGAAGACCTTATTTATGGAGAGACCAACATTCAACAGGATCACTGCCTTTAGGCTGCAGTACCAAAGGCTGATTAACTCACCTAAGACAAACATTGAAGTGTGGAAGAAATGTAGAGCCTGGATGACTGTTCTACCTAGTGATCCCTCAACTTCAAAGAAAGACAAGTCAGCAAATTAGGAGAATACAACAGCAGCGGGACCAATTCATATTCAAAAAATAGATTAGGATTTAAGTTTTATTTCATCTCTGTTAAGAGAGTGTAATTGTAATAAGACATTTCAATGATATGTAATAGCTATTTTAAGAGGCTTCAAGTAGTTTGAGCAGTTAGGAGTAGTTTCGATAGTTACAAAATGCTTTACATTGTATTTAAAGAGAAAGAGAAGGGAAAGGGTTCCAAGTTTTGGACCTTTGGACCACTGCAAATTTTGTACTCAATTTTCTTATGGTTAATGAATGAAGATCAATATTCTTGCATCTGTTGTTATTGATATGTTTCCCATTTTCCATTTTGTATTTTCTTTCTATGAATAAAATGAAGTAATGAAGTTGCAGGTCTCTTTTTAAATATGTGAATAAGAGTTACATATCCTTAATGGGTGCTCCTTCATTTTAACTATTCCACTTTCATAAAATTATTCTGAAGTTTAAAGTGATAGATTTTGTTTATCAGCATATCAGTTTGGGCTTCCTTCCTTCCTGTTCTTCTTATCACTCCAATTAATATCAGTAGATAATGGCATTGTGAAGAATTTGTTGCATCAGATTCTTGAGGGTTTTATAATAAATTTCTAAAGGTGATTAAGCAAAGACCATTTGATATAATATTTCTGTTACATATATATATATATATATATATATATATATATATATATATATATATATATTGAGCACTGATTCCTTACCACAGCCAAGGGATTGTTTCTTAAGATACAACAGATATGATAGACCGTCAAAAATATTACTCAACCCAAAAATCACGGTGATGAAGTGAAAGTGTCATGTTCAAGAGAGACCTACTACCATAAAGTGTTCTGTTCTTTTTCCCAAATTTTCCCCAGTCATTGTTGGCCAATACCTCTTTATTTGTTAACAAGCTTGAGGAGGGTAATATATGTTTGATCTATAATTCGACCCTTCGGGTGAATCCATCTCTATTTAATGATTTAATGAGTCTAGCAATAATGAAACTCGATCTTGCTATGATCGGACAAGTCTGTCGCTATTTTATGTTTTAATGAGTCTAATGATAGTGAAAACCCGGTCCTTTTTAATGTTTAGATAGTTTGAAAAATGGACGAAAATAAAACTACATAAGTCCTTTTTCATAAATTTGTCGATCAGGTCTGAATAAGTGTAAAATGATACATGAGAAAATTTTTGAATAAGGTGTTCCTTTTTTGTAAATAATCTATCTCAGTTCAGAAAAGGGTTAAACTTATACTAAGTAGATGTCCTTTCATTTACTTTTACGAGCTCCAAAAGACAAGTGTTTGGCAATATTTTCACATTATCAGAGTCTGAAAAGAGCTAAAAGAAGACTCCAGGGGGGTTCCTTTTTTGCATTTATCATAACTCAAAAAAGAGATAAAAGTGTGCTTTAATTTCCTTTTTTCATGTTTGTTGGAGAGGTAAATCCCCTCTACGAACAGAGGCGATCCCTACTAGCCCAGATCGAGTCTAGCAACAATCAATCACGCAGTGACGCAGGTCTCTAGTTACAAAACGACAAAAACATAATGAATTTCCTACCTCAGGTCCTACGCAATGGTCATTGGAGAAAGGATGACGCTTCCTGTCCTTCACTTTGGTAGATCATGATCCTTCCGCTTAGCACGTCCAAACACCTGCACACATGCGAAGAAACACAATGATACACAACATAGAATCTAAATCTTGTAACTATACATCAGTCAGAGAGGATGTAATTCATTGCATCAAATACAAAGACACATGAATTAAACCATAATCAAAGTCGCTTATCATTATAATAACGAAATAAAGATACAACCCAAAGCTCTGACACTGGATCTTCCTTTAGCGAGGTCAACAGCAGAGCACGTCTCAATGAAGCTCATCAGAAATGGGACAAAGCTCTCTCTCTTCAGTTTGGCTCTCAAAGGTTGTCTGGCGATAGTCTCCTTGCTACAGATTCAGCTCTTACTTCTACGATCACTAAGGCTACTAGCTTCCTAAGGGAAAATGGCAAGCTTATATAGATGGTGGAAGGGGAGTTGGGATCCCTACAATTGTGGGATTGGCCCTATCCTTAAGGAAGCTTCCATGATAGGTGGAAAACCACCTCCCATACATGGAGATCCAGAGCCAAACCTCCCAACTCATTTTAGAGACTCGTTCAGGAGTTTGTTGGAATCAAATTTCCGCCATTTATTTTTAAAAAATAATCCTTATTAAGCTTGGCGCGAGAAAGACACTGGGACAGAGTGCCATTTGGCGCGTCCTCTATGGTGGATTTTCCCCATTAGCGTGAGGGCTGAACTGGCTAGTCGCGCTAAGGCTAAAAGATTAGTTTTTAGGGTTTTTCCAAGGAAACTTTCTTCAGAGGAATGATTTTCCTTGTCAAGGGAGATGACATGAAAGTGGTTTCAGGTTATGTCACTGCTCACAGGTCATGGAAAATTCCCTCCAATGTGCGATATAGGGGATTGCAGGGACGGTGAAAAATTACTGTGTAACAGATGCCCCCTAAAGCATGAGGCCCAAGCCAGAGAGAGGGGTGAAATTCTTTATGAGAACGTGCCCAACTGAAAACACTGCCGTTGAAAAACCTGCGTAGACAAATACAACTGATATCTCAAATACATGATATGTGGTATGGGCACAGCCATCCATAATAGAGTATACAATAATCAGGATCCAAGGTATGGATGCATCCATCTAGTAAGGATCAGTAAACAGACTCAGGTATGGTCGCAGCCATCCAATCAATGAGTGATCTCACCAATCATGATAATCCACAAAATCTGCAACATAGATTCCATTAGACAAAACTTAGGGTTTTGCACTCCATCTCAACCCGAACAAAGTACAAGTCCTAGCATGTGAATAAATGGGCTGAAGTCAAACATGCAAGAACATCATCTGATTACCAGCCAATGATGAAAGTCGTTAACAGACACGAGAGGAACCACCAATAATGACGATGGCCTTCAAGGTACTATAGGTAAAATCCACGGAATGCGAACAGTAAGCTGGCGTCGAACACTTGCAGAATCATTTGATCGAAGGCCAATGATGAAAACCTTGCGTTGAATGCGAAGAACCTACCATTTATGCATGAAGGCTCCAAGGTACCTGAAGGGAGTCTCTAGATCAGCTTCCTGGATAATGAGCTGAATTCGACAGGAAGTGACCTCGATCGAAGGTGGGCCATAGTGTTTCCCACATCATCGACGCGAGACAGAGGAACATAATTTTTGTGAATCAGGATCAGTAGAGAATCAGAGGAGGGTTGAAAAACTGCAGAGGTCAAATTCTCTTGAACATATCGGCGGCACGACACTGGGCTTGGCAGTATTTGACATCAAATGATCTGAGGTCATGATGACGAGGAAAAGAGCAGATGAGCAGTCAAAAAGGATTACCCAAACCCATGGAGGCAAGAAAAAAATGAGATGAGATGTCCCCAACCCGACACGAATGCAGACAAGTGCCATGTTCAAGAGTGACATACTGCTGACACGACGATGATACTAGTTTCATTTTCCCCCACCATTTCTAGCGAGTACCTCTTTATTTTTACACAAGCTTGAAGAGGATACCATATGCTTGTCATATAAGTTTTTCCTTCGAACAAATCCAACCTAGTACATTTTATGAGCCCTAGGAAGGAGGAACTCAAGTAACATCATTACGACGGAATCCGATGTCATCAGGTTTTAACGAGTCTGACAAAGGAAGAAATCGGCATCTTTTCATATTTAGAGAGTTTGAAAAGACAGCAAAAAAGTAAACTCCAACAGTCCCTTTTCGTAGATATTTCCTCATATCTGAAAAGGTATAAAATTGTGTCTAAGAAAACCTCCTAGTCGCGATAGGCCAGGGTATTCCTTTTTCATAAATAATCTATCCCAGCCCGAAAAAGGGGTAAACGTATACTGGGTAGATATATCTTTGCAACCAATTTAACGAGATCAAAATGACAAGCGACTCGGCAATATTTTTAATTTTTAAGAGTCAGAAAAGAGCTGAAAGGTGACTCCTCCTGGAGGAATGAGTGGTATAAAGGGCAGCAACTAGTTCCGGTGATGGTGGAACTACTCAGAACAAGATAAAGGTCAAGAGGTTGGCTAACAAGACCACTCATCACAGCGGTTCCTCAAGAATGGGTAAAACAACCAAGTGAAGGCATATGATAGGCCAAGCAGATAGTGACGATGGAATGAGAAAACCAAGGCTCATCTGAAAAAACGGGCTGATAAAATGACAATCACAAGAGGTAAAATGGGAATGGTTTCATTTTTACGCAAGCTTGAAATCAGAAAACTCTGCTTGAAGTTGGTTTCATTTTTACACAAGCTTGAAACAAAGATAAACTATGCTTGAAATCGGTTTCATTTTTACACAAGCTTGAAATGGAAACAAACTATGCTTGAAAAAGTAAGCATGCCCCCAGCATGGTGACTCAATTTGAGGTACATGCCCCCCAAGCTTCAATCCATATGAAAGGAAAATGGAGTGAAGGTTCAAATTACGAGATCAAGAGAAAGACTCAACTGGGATTTTACGAGATCTTATCAAAGACTCGAATTGAACAAGAAAGTGTTGCATTTTTTTAACGAGCTTGACACATTAAAAGAACTATCCTCTAAACCTAATTCATTTTTTAAGGAGATGGACACAAGAAAACGAACTCTGCTCCGACAGACCTTGTTTCATGGTTTAAGGAGCTTGACACAAGAAAACAAACTCTGCTCCGATGACCTTGTTTCATTTTTTAACGAGCTTGACACAAGAAAACGAACTACGCTCCGATGACCTTGTTTCATTTTTTAACAAGCTTGACACAAGAAAATGAACTCTACTCCAACGGACCTCATCATAATGAATAGGAAGTCAAAGCTTCCAAGAGTTCCACACTGGATGGGAGAAAAACATCTTGGAAATTAAGACCCAATGCCCCTAGCACCTGATGCACAACGGCACTATCACTGAATACAGGCACAAGACAGGTAGCCACATAATTGACATGCGGAAAGGAAGATACAACTGATGGATAAAGATCCATAAGGGATGATGGTGGACTAGTTTCCATAGTAGGACCAAAGAACGCAAGTTGATCGATGGTCACAATCTGACCTTGGTGCAGAAAACACATCACACGAAAGAGGGAGGAGACAAGCACTCCCATGGCATAAGTATAATCACGGCCCAGGATTAGATTAAATCCCAAGGGGCCAGGAACAACCATCACGTCCATATGGACAGTTTTCCCTCCCAAAATAACAAGCAACTTCGGAAGGATCCCTAACAGTTGACTAGCTCCTCTGTTAAACGCCAACAGCTTATGTGTAATAGGCACAAGCGGTGGTGAACCAAACGCTTTCCAAGTAGTGGAAGATAGAATACTAACAGATGTGCCTTCATCTATAATAGTTCTAGGTACAACCAGATCAAAGATCTATACCGTTATCTCAAAAGGCACATAAGATGGAAGGCGGTATCCTGCAAATCGACTCCAATCGAAGGAAGCGACCAAACTACTTGGAGGGGCTACCATCGAACCGAGATGGTCTTCCCCTGGTGTTATGATAGAAGAAGGAGCATCCTCCATGACCTCCATCTCGAAGGCGGGAAGGGTATCCTTCGGGATCTCCATCACGAGAGGCAGAGGAGCAGCTTCTTGAGGTATAGGGACAGGAGAATCTTTCTCCAAGTCCGAAGAATCTGAAGAAACTAGAAGAACATGAGGGGTGTGAGATTGTTTGGTCAATTTAGTGTGTCCTAAATTTCTAACATAAATTATCAACCAGGGATTCTTAAGCTGACGAAGTGTGGCGCACTATATATGCAAGATAACCTATCTCTTACTTTTTGTCGTTTTTGGATTTTTATGAAATTCTAAAAGACAAGTATGGTTATGGATATTCAAGGTAATAATGTCCTTTATAATGATTTACCAACTTGAAACTGAAAAAGGAATTTGAAACATGCAATGACAAAACTTGAAAGGAAATGAAAATGTGCTACTGAAATGAAAAAGGTGCTGCTAATCTAATAAATCAAAACAGTGAACTAGTGAGCATGAAACCAAACTATTCTTACTGCTGTCTAAACACAAAATAAATTATGCTGAAAGAAATCCAAAAGTTGCAATAAAGTAAATCTAAATCAAATTACATCAACTTGTCTTCTGATCCCTCATCATTAGTCTAGCTATGCTTTTCGGAAGTAACCATAAACAACTTGAGTAACTGATATCTAACTTGCAGAAAGTAAACTAATATCAAACCATACATTCATAATTCAATCCCTCACCATCAGTCCAGCTGTGGCTTTCGGAGGTAACTGAATATGTCATGCACAATTTAATATTTCTAACTTGCAGAAAGGAAACTAATATCAAACTACACATCCATAATTCAATCCCTCACCATCAGTCCAGCTGTGGCTTTCGGAGGCAACTGAAGATATTATGAGCAATTTAATATATCTAACTTGCAGAAAGGAAACTAATATCAAACTACACATTTCATAATACAATCCCTCACCATCAGTCCAGCTGTGGCTTTCGGAGGCAACTGAAGATGTTATGAGCAGTTTAATATATCTAAATTTGCAGAAAGGAAACTAATATCAAACTACACATTTCATAATACAATCCCTCACCATCAGTCCATTTGTGGCTTTCGGAGGTAACTGAAAATGACATGAGCAATTTAATATATCTAAATCTAACTACTGAAGCAAATGTGCAAGACTGAAATAAACAAAGCAATATCGGAATTAAACAAAAACTAAGAAAAAATAAATTAACAGCAGAACAATATTGATTCCATGTCATTAGTCAAAAGATATGCAAATGCCCGGGCTGCCATGAAAAATTATGCTAAAAGCTATGCTTTCAAAAAGCAATCTAAGTAAGAAAATATGATAAAACAGAATTGAAAGCAACTTATCTAGAAAACATGTAAAAGCCTCCTTGGATAGCAAGGGCCCTCTGCTACCAATTTGGTGAAGTCCTTCAGCTCCTTAAAGTTGTAATCAAAACAGCATCAAAGAACTGAATTTCTCTATTAAAAAGAACTCACAAATCTACATCCCATTCCATCTTGAACTTATTTACAAATCTGCTTCCTCATTACTTTCTCATTACTTCTTCATTACTTATGATAGGAGAAAGCTTCTCCTATTTATACAAAATATGAGGAGACATCTCATTAATGGGAGTCCATGAATCTCTCCCTCCATCTCTAGAGTTACAATCAAAATAGGAAATGATAATACACATGTCTTTCTAGAGTTTTAACACAACTTGAGGAATGAGACACATATCCTCCTAGAGTTTCAATACAACAAGGAAGTGAGACACATATCCTTTTAGAGTTTCAATACAACAAGGAAGTGAGACACATATCCTCTTGATCCCATAATCTTCTCCAACCAAATTCGAATTTGGCCTTAGAGTGCCACATAAGGGTCTTCTAGAAGTCTCATTTTGACCTACACATGTCACAAAAATCATAACACATATATAGATATATGAAACTATGTTAATTTTCTAGTTTCTAATCATAAATTCACTTAAAATACATAAAATAAATAACTTTGGAAAACAAGGATCATAACCCATATATTTATGAAAATGGTTACTTGATGTAGGGTTTTAGGTCAAATGGTTATGAAATAAGGGCTAAATGGTTATGACATAATGGAAATATGTATGAATATGGAGAACACTTTTGAGACTCAACATACCCCCCAACTGAAGTTGTTACATGTCCTCATGCAACTATTGCAATGATTCATTTGTCCATGAGTTGATCTTTTATGAGTTTTGACTCATATAGATTTATTCCAAACTTTGCTTCTTGATATTTTCCTTTTTGGCAAAGTATAATACATTTGATTGCAACATTTTTTTTTTCAATGGTTGGTTCTTGTGTGACAACCATTTTTTTTTTTTTTTGAGCATTGGTTCTTGTGTAACAATGCTTTATTTTCTTTGTTGCATCAAAGTTCATGGAAACATTTAGAATCAATTACTTCATCAATGAATTGATCATTTGCAAGGCATATAATCTTTTGGATCATGTTGCAACAATAGTTGGTTGGGAAATATATGTGGGTGGAAATGAAATGAAAATGTGTGATAGTGTATGACATGTGGATATGAAATGATGTCCCTTCCCCCCCAACTAAAGATATGACAATGTGGAAAATGGAGTGAAGAATTTTTCCAAAGTTACAATTTTAGCATTCTGATGAATTACATGACTAAAAATTAGAAAACAACATACCTTCACTTACCTTAAATGTGGATGAGTTGTGTATGTGTGGTGGCTGCAAAATTCTGATCATATTCTTTTTCAAGTGGCTGAACAAGAGGAGTCATGGATAAAGAGATGAGATGATTTTTTATTGCTTCTACTAAAACTTGCTGAATCTGCTCCAAAATGCTGAAAATAATAGTCTTCATGTCTTCAAAACTCATTGGCACAATTCCTACTATGTGAAAATATGTTATGATGTCGAACATAGTAGGAAATTGTTGAATTAGTAGCCATTAATGGATGCCACTAGTCAACACGAGAACTCTCACCATTGATGACAATGAGAGTCAAGATGCCCAAACACATCTTGCTAGGTACGAATGATTTTGCTGATGTCGAGTCACCTAGAAGATCTGACGAACAAGAGACATTAGTGTATTCCCATTGTTTGTCAGCATGAGAACTTGCCATTAAGGCATGCAAGCCTCAAGGTGTTTTTACAAAGAACTTAGACTCAAAGGACTATGGACTCAATAGTTTGCATTGAAGCAGGGCTTATTTGCGAAATGAAAATGACAAGAAATGGAAGATGGAAATGGAAGATGAAAATGGAAAGTAGAAATGGCAATGGGCAATAAGCATGTGAATGAGCCTCTTGCTTTTATTTATGGGTTATGAATGGACAAAAAGAAAAGGAAAGTGGATGTGAATGTAAATGGAAAATATGAAGTGAAATGAGGTGAATGGTTTATTATGAGTTATGGATGTAATGGAGAAAATAGTATCTGAAAGTTTTTCAAGTGTTTGGATCTGATTTTGCATCAGCATATTTCCTCCTCTTTGTTGCTGATCATCCTCTTATGAAACAAATTGGTCTCTTAGAGAGACACCATTCTCTTGTAGTTATTTATCTTTCCTCTTGAAACCTGCGAAAAAACTAATACTTCTTCTGCAATGGAATGTAAGATTATCAAAGGAGAGAGGTGATCAATCTCTCTAGTTATGATATTTACACACAAAACTAAGAATTTGTATTAATGAAACAAGTTCTCAAAGGAAAAATCAAAATAATTTATACATGTTTTGGAATTAGTGCCTCAAGTTGAATGTAGCTTCTTTTCAGCAATTTATTTCATTATTTACCATTTCAAACTCTAATGATGGATTTCTCATTGTGTAGATCTTGTTGAGACCTTTCCAACGATACTTGAATCATCA
The DNA here is from genome assembly GCA_034641835.2 of Pinus albicaulis. Taxonomy (NCBI): domain Eukaryota; kingdom Viridiplantae; phylum Streptophyta; class Pinopsida; order Pinales; family Pinaceae; genus Pinus; species Pinus albicaulis. Next base: position 12,781 of record JAXQQM020059444.1, on the reverse strand, counting down.
AAATCTGATTTTGTATGAGAAAGTTACGCTGATTTGAACAATGAGGTTTTTCCGCTGCGGAATTGGAGAACAGCTGCGGAATTGGACTTCAGCTGCGGAATTGAAGAACAACTGCGGAATTGGACTTCAGCTGCAGAATGTCGACGGTTTCTGTAGCTAAAAATCTTGAATAAAAATTTAGCCATTCATTCTTCATCATCAGTCTAAAATTAATCAATACCTTCAGAAAAAAGTGAACAAATAACTTATTCATTTCATTGATTCAAAATTATTGAATTTTTTTTTTTTTTTTTTTTTTGAAATAATCAAAACAAAATTGCAAATTTTTTTTTTTAAATTTTGCACCAATCTTGGAAAAGAAGAATGCATCTATAGCATCATAGGCAGTGGCAACTTAAGACCATGTCTGCAACTTTTCACAATCCAAGAGATGGAAGGTGGACTGATCTCATGAAGTCCGAGTATTGAAACCTGCTATACAATACAATTCTGCGCAATGCTCCTCTATTATTCACACTTTTCCTCATTGAAATTCCAATAATCAGTCAGAATTGATTAGCCAATTGCCAGCACACTACTTTGAACAAATGTTATAGCCCCATGCAGATTGAAGAACCTTCTCATAGAAAGCGGCTGATAATTCTGAGTGTGTCAAGCTGAGGGCCCAGGCCGAAGATAAAATGCAGTGTTGGAAACGGCACCTAATACAAACTGAAGATCTGGCATCAACGGTCAGTGAAATGTGGATTGAATGCCACGTTAAGAATTTGATTTCGATTAGAATTCATCTTCTTCGGATTATGGGCGAAATCAAGCAAAGTGCTGTTCAAAATCTCCACTGTTCAAACAGAAAATCGTTTTTCCTCACGCGGCAGGCAAAAATGGCCTTCAAAGAACTGATAATTTCTCCCAGACCGCCACGAATTTCTTAAAACGGTTTCTGGGTTATCTAATTGACCACGTTAGCAAAAAAACCCATGTCGTGGATTTTCAAAATTCATCCTAAATCGTTCATAAAATGCGTTTCAAATTGATGTGTTAAAAACAATTGCGTTTCTGGGGATGCTGTAACAAAATCGTTTTTCTCTGTTTTGCGTTTTTCTGTTTTGCTACATTCGGCTGTGTGATTGATTTTGAATTTTTTTTTAGATTTGATCACAGCATAGATAGATGACTGAACAATACAATCATGGCATCCTCCTTTGATTTCAACTTGCCACTATTGTCAACAGGGACATGTATGAGAACAACGAAATTGGGAATATCGGGATCAGTGGCTAAGGCTTCTACTGCCAGCAGATTATTTGCGCTTCAATCTACGAATGTTGTTGATGATTTCGTTGACCTGTAGATGATTATCACGAGCTTCTGCATGGTTCAGTCCAGCCTATGTGCATGCACAAGATTCATTGCAATTCAGACCAGTATTTATTTTTGTGTTTTCATTAGTAACGCATTTCAAACTTATGCTATCGGCCTTTTTTCCAAATGATGCATTTTTATTTGTTTTATTATGTGAAATGTGTATTTAATTTTTGTTTTTTTTTTTTTTCAAAGTTTTTCAAAAGGCCATGGTTTTTGTTTATTGATTTGTTTGTTTGTTTTTCAATTTTTTTATTTTATTTTTTTTAATTTTGTTTTTGTTAATAAAACTATATGTTATATTTTTTTAAAATTAAAAATACACATATATATTTTACTAAGCAAAATGATTTTTTTTTTTTTTTGTTTTGTTAATAAAATTACACATGTTAAATTTTGAAAAATTAAAAATATACATATGTAATTTACTAAACAAAACAATTTATTGAATTTTTTTTTAAATGATTTGTTATTAAAATTATATATATATTTTCAAAAATAAAAATATACATATATATCTTAGTAACAAAACAATTTAATTTTTTTATTTTTTATTTTATTTTTAATTGATTTGTTTAATAAAATTATGTATGTGATATTTTCAAAAATTTAAAAATACACATATATATTCATTAAACAAAACAATTTATTGAAATCAAAGTTTTTCATGAAAACAATTTTTTTTTTTAAATTGTTGAATCAATTGAAATGATGAAGTTTTATTTTGTCTCCTTTTTTTTTTTTTTCACATAACAATTCTTTTTCTGATCCTCCAGATCACACAAAGTGCAGGAGGAGAGCATACTCAAGAATTATTAATTTTTTTTTTACATAACAATTCCTTTTCTGATCCTCCAGATCACACAAAGTGCAGGAGGAGAGCATACTCAAGAATTATTATTTTTTTTTTTAGATGTAAGAAATAAGGCTACCTAGTTACACTTCCCCGGCAACGGCGCCAAAATGTTTGGTCAATTTAGTGTGTCCTAAATTGCTAACATAAATTATCAACCAGGGATTCATAAGCTGACGAAGTGTGGCGCACTATATGTGCAAGATAACCTATCTCTTACTTTTTGTCGTTTTTGGATTTTTATGAAATTCTAAAAGACAAGTATGGTTATGGATATTTAAGGCAATGATGTCCTTTATAATGATTTACCAACTTGAAACTGAAAAAAAAGGAATTTGAAACATACAATGACAAAACTTGAAAGGAAATGGAAATGTCTTCTTGAAATGAAAAAGGCCTTTACTAATCTAATAAGAAATCGAAACAGTGAACTAGTGAGCATGAAACCAAACTATTCTTCCTGCTGTCTAAACACAAAAGAAACTATGCTGAAAGAAATCCAAAAGTTGCAATAAAGTAAATCTAAATCAAATTACATCAACTTGTCTTCTGATCCCTCATCATTAGTCCAGCTATGATTTTCGGAAGTAACCATAAACAACTTGAGTAGCTGATATCTAACTTGCAGAAAGTAAACTAATATCAAACCACACATTCATAATTCAATCCCTCACCATCAGTCCAGCTGTGGCTTTCGGAGGTAACTGAAGATGTCATGCACAATTTAATATTTCTAACTTGCGGAAAGGAAACTAATATCAAACTACACATCCATAATTCAATCCCTCACCATCAGTCCAGCTGTGGCTTTCGGAGGCAACTGAAGATGTTATGAGCAATTTAATATATCTAACTTGCAGAAAGGAAACTAATATCAAACTACATATTTCATAATACAATCCCTCACCATCAGTCCAGCTGTGGCTTTCGGAGGCAACTGAAGATGTTATGAGCAGTTTAATATATCTAAATTTGCAGAAAGGAAACTAATATCAAACTACACATTTCATAATACAATTCCTCACCATCAGTCCAGCTGTGGCTTTCGGAGGTAACTGAAAATGACATGAGCAATTTAATATATCTAAATCTAACTACTGAAGCAAATGTGCAAGACTGAAATAAACAAACAGTGCTGGAATTAAACAAAAACTAAGAAAAGTAAATTAGCAGAAGGACAAGATGGATTCCATGTCATTAGTCATTATAAAACTATGTGCAAATGCCCGGGCTGTCATGAAAAATTATGCTAAAAGCTATGATTTCAGAAAGCAATCTAAGTAAGGAAATATGACAAAACAGAATTGAAAGCAACTTATCTAGAAAACATGTAAAAGCCTCCTTGAATAGCAGGGGCCCTCTGCTACCAATTTGGTGAAGTCCTTCAGCTCCTTAAAGTTGTAATCAAAACAGCATCAAAGAACTGAATTTCTCTATTAAAAAGAACTCACAAATCTACATCCCATTCCATCTTGAACTTAGTTACAAATCTACTTCCTCATTACTTTCTCATTACCTATGATAGGGGAAAGCTTCTCCTATTTATACAAAATATGAGGAGTCATCTCATTAATGGGAGTCCATGAATCTCTCCCTCCATATCTAGAGTTACAATCAAAATAAGAAATGATAAGACACATGTCTTTCTAGAGTTTCAACACAACTTGAGGAATGAGACACATATCCTCTTAGAGTTTCAATACAACAAGGAAGTGAGACACATATCCTCTTAGAGTTTCAATACAACAAGGAAGTGAGACACATATCTTCTTGATCCCATAATCTTCTCCAACCAAATTCGAATTTGGTCTTAGATTGCCACATAAGGGTCTTCTAGAAGTCTCTTTTTGACCTACACATGTCACAAAACTCATAACACATATATAGATATATGAAACTATGTTAATTTCTAGTTTCTAATCATAAATTCACTTAAAATACATAAAATAAATAACTTTGGAAAACAAGGATCCTAACCCATATATTTATGAAAATGGTTACTTGATGTAGGGTTTTAGATCAAATGGCTATGAAATAAGAGCTAAATGGTTATGGCATAATGGAAATATGTATGAATATAGAGAACACTTTTGAGACTCAACATACCCCCCAACTGAAGTTGTTGCATGTCCTCATGCAACTATTGCAATGATTCATTTGTCCATGAGTTGATCTTTTATGAGTTTTGACTCATATAGATTCATTCCAAACTTTGCTTCTTGATATTTTCCTTTTTGGCAAAGTATAATACATTTGATTGAAACATTTTTTTTTTTTCAATGGTTGGTTCTTGTGTGACAACCATTATTTTTTTTTTTTTTAGCATTGGTTCTTGTGTAACAATGCTTTATTTTCTTTATTGCATCAAAGTTCATGGAAACATTTAGAATCAATTACTTCATCAATGAATTGATCATTTGCAAGGCATATAATCTTTTGGATCATGTTGCAACAATAGTTGGTTGGGAAGTATATGTGGGTGGAAATGAAATGAAAATGTGTGATAGTGTATGACATGTGGATATGAAATGATGTCTCTTCCCCCCCCCCAACTAAAGATATGACAATGTGGAAAAGGGAGTGAGGAATTTTTCCAAAGTTACAATTTTAGCATTCTAATGAATTACATGACTAAAAATTAGAAAACAACATACCTTCACTTACCTTAAATGTGGATGAGTTGTGTATGTATGGTGGCTGCAAAATTTTGATCATATTCTTCTTCAAGTGGCTGAACAAGAGGAGTCATGGATAAAGAGATGAGATGACTTTTTATTGCTTCTACTAAAACTTGCTGAATCTGCTCCAAAATGCTGAAAATAATAGTCTTCATGTCTTCAAAACTCTTGGCATAATTCCTACTATGTGAAAATATGTTCTGATGTCGAACATAGTAGGAAATTGTTGACTTAGTTACCATTAATGGATGCCACTAGTCTAACACGAGAACTCTCACCATTGATGACAATGAGAGTCAAGATGCCCCAAACACATCTTGCTAGGTACGAATGATTTTGCTGATGTCGAGTCACCTAGAAGATCTGACGAACAAGGGACATTAATGTATTCCCATTGTTTGTCAGCATGAGAACTTGCCATTAAGGCATGCAAGCCTCAAGGTGATTTTACAAAGAACTTAGACTCAAAGGACTATGGACTCAATAGTTTGCATTGAAGCAGGGCTTATTTGCGGAATGAAAATGACAAGAAATGGAAGATGGAAATGGAAGATGAAAATAGAAAGTAGAAATGGCAATGGGCAATAAGCATGTGAATGAGCCTCTTGCTTTTATTTATGGGTTATGAATGGACAAAAAGAAAAGGAAAGTAGATGTGAATGTAAATGGAAAATATGAAGTGAAATGAGGTGAATGGTTTATTATGAGGTATGGATGTGATGGAGACAATAGTATCTGAAAGTTTTTCAAGTGTTTGGATCTGATTTTGCATCAACATATTTTCTCCTCTTTGTTGCTGATCATCCTCTTATGAAACAAATTGGTCTATTAGAGAGACACCATTCTCTTGTAGTTATTTGTCTTTCCTCTTGGAACCTGCAAAAAAACTAATACTTCTTCTGCAATGGAATGTAAGATTATCAAAGGAGAGAGGTGATCAATCTCTCTAGTTATGATATTTACACACAAAACTAAGAATTTTCATTAATGAAACAAGTTCTCAAAGGAAAAATCAAAAGAATTTATACCTATTTTGGAATTAGTGCCTCAAGTTGAATGTTGCTTCTTTTCAGCAATTTATTTCATTATTTACCATTTCAAACTCTAATGATGGATTTCTCATTGTGTAGATCTTGTTGAAACCTTTCAAACGATACTTAAATCATCAAAATCTGATTTTGTATGAGAAAGTTAGGCTGATTTGATTGATGAGAGTTTCAGTGCGAAGTGGAGAGCAGTTGCGGAATTGGAAGAGGTTGCGGAATTGAAAGAAACAGTAAGGTGGACTTGGTGCGAGAATGTGGCGGTTGTAGCTAAAAATCTTGAATAAAAAGTTAGCCATTCATTCTTCATCATCAGTCCAAAATTAATCAATACCTTCAGAAAAAAGTGAACAAATAACTTATTCATTTCATTGATTCAAAATTATTGAATTTTTTTTTTTTTTTTTTTAATAATCAAAACAAAATTGCAAATTTTTTTTTTTAAATGTTGCACCAATCTTGGAAAAGAAGAATGCCTCTATAGCATCATAGACAGTGGCAACTTAAGACCATGTCTGCAACTTTTCACAATCCAAGAGATGGAAGGTGGACTGATCTCATGAAGTCCGAGTATTGAAACCTGCTATACAATACAATTCTGCGCAATGCTCCTCTATTATTCACACTTTTCCTCATTGAAATTCCAATAATCAGTCAGAATTGATTAGCCAATTGCCAGCACACTACTTTGAACAAATGTTATAGCCCCATGCAGATTGAAGAACCTTCTCATAGAAAGCGGCTGATAATTCTGAGTGTGTCAAGCTGAGGGCCCAGGCCGAAGATAAAATGCAGTGTTGGAAACGGCACCTAATACAAACTGAAGACCTGGCATCAACGGTCAGTGAAATGTGGATTGAATGCCACGTTAAGAATTTGATTTCGATTAGAATTCATCTTCTTCAGATTATGGGCGAAATCAAGCAAAGTGTTGTTCAAACTCTCCACTGTTCAAACAGAAAACCGTTTTTCCTCACGCGGCAGGCAAAAATGGCCTTCAAAGAACCGAGAATTTCTCCCAGACCGCCACGAATTTCTTAAAACGGTTTCTGGGTTATCTAATTGACCACGTTAGCGAAAAAACCCATGCCGTGGATTTTCAAAATTCATCCTAAATCGTTCAAAAAATGCGTTTCAAATTGACGTGTTAAAAACAGTTGTGTTTCTGGAAACGCTGTAACAAAATCGTTTTTCTCTGTTTTGCGTTTTTCTGTTTTGCTACATTCGGCTGTGTGATTGATTTTGAATTTTTTTTTAGATTCGATCACAGCATAGATAGATGACTGAACAATACAATCATGGCATCCTCCTCTGATTTCAACTTGCCACTATTGTCAACAGGGACAGGCATGAGAACAGCGAAATTGGGAATATCGGGATCAGTGGCTAAGGCTTCTACTGCCAGCAGATTCTTTGCACTTCAATCTAAGAATGTTGTTGATGATTTCCTTGACCTGTAGATGATTATCACGAGCTTCTGCATGGTTCAGTCCAGCGTATGTGCATGCACAAGATTCATTGCAATTCAAACCAGTATTTAATTTTGTGTTTTCATCAGTAACGCATTTCAAACTTATGCTATCAGCCTTTTTTCCAAATGATGCATTTTTATTTGTTTTATTATGTGAAATGTGTATTTAATTTTTGTTTTTTGTTTTTTTTTTCAAAGTTTTTCAAAAGGCCATGGTTTTTGTTTATTGATTTGTTTGTTTGTTTTTCATTTTTATTTTTATTTTTTTTTTAAATTTGTTTTTGTTAATAAAACTATATGTTATATTTTTAAAAATTAAAAATACACATATATATTTTATTAAGCAAAATGATTTTTTTTTATTTGTTTTGTTAATAAAATTTACATATGTTAAATTTTGAACAATTAAAAATATACATATGAAATTTACTAAACAAAACAATTTATTGATTTTTTTTTTTTTTTTTAAATGATTTTGTTATTAAAATTATATATATATTTTCAAAAATAAAAATATACATATATATCTTAGTAACAAAACAATTTATTTTTTATTTTTTATTTTTTTTTAATTGATTTGTTTAATAAAATTATGTATGTGATATTTTCAAAAATTTAAAAATATACATATATATTCATTAAACAAAACAATTTATTGAAATCAAAGTTTTTCATGAAAACAATTTTTTTTTTTTTTTTAAATTGGTGAATCAATTGAAATGATGAAGTTTTATTTTGTCTCCTTTTTTTTTTCACATAACAATTCTTTTTCTGATCCTCCAGATCACACAAAGTGCAGGAGGAGAGCATACTCAAGAATTATTAATTTTTTTTTTACATAACAATTCCTTTTCTGATCCTCCAGATCACACAAAGTGCAGGAGGAGAGCATACTCAAGAATTATTATTTTTTTTTTTAGATGTAAGAAATAAGGCTACCTAGTTACACTTCCCCGGCAACGGCGTCAAAATGTTTGGTCAATTTAGTGTGTCCTAAATTGCTAACATAAATTATCAACCAGGGATTCGTAAGCTGACGAAGTGTGGCGCACTATATGTGCAAGATAACCTATCTCTTACTTTTTGTCGTTTTTGAATTTTTATTGATCTTGGTTGGTTTCCTAATGTGAGATGGAAATTCTAAAAGACAAGTATGGTTATGAATATTCAAGGCAATGATGTCCTTTATAATGATTTACCAACTTGAAACTGAAAAAGGAATTTGAAACATACAATGACAAAACTTGAAAGGAAATGAAAATGTGCTACTTAAATGAAAAAGGTGTTGCTAATCTAATAAATCAAAACAGTGAACTAGTGAGCATGAAACCAAACTATTCTTGCTGTTGTCTAAACACAAAAGAAACTATGCTGAAAGAAATCCAAAAGTTGCAATAAAGTAAATCTAAATCAAATTACATCAACTTGTCTTCGGATCCCTCATCATTAGTCCAGCTATGATTTTCGGAAGTAACCATAAACAACTTGAGTAACTGATATCTAACTTGCAGAAAGTAAACTAATATCAAACCATACATTCATAATTCAATCCCTCACCATCAGTCCAGCTGTGGCTTTCGGAGGTAACTGAAGATGTCATGCACAATTTAATACTTCTAACTTGCAGAAAGGAAACTAATACCAAACTACACATTTCATAATACAATCCCTCACCATCAGTCCAGCTGTGGCTTTCGGAGGCAACTAAAGATGTTATGAGCAGTTTAATATATCTAAATTTGCAGAAAAGAAACTAATACCAAACTACACATTTCATAATACAATCCCTCACCATCAGTCCAGCTGTGGCTTTCGGAGGCAACTGAAGATGTTATGAGCAGTTTAATATATCTAAATTTACAGAAAGGAAACTAATATCAAACTACACATTTCATAATACAATCCCTCACCATCAGTCCAGCTGTGGCTTTCGGAGGTAACTGAAAATGACATGAGCAATTTAATATATCTAAATATAACTACTGAAGCAAATGTGCAAGATTGAAATAAACAAAGCAATACCGGAATTAAACAAAAACTAAGAAAAAATAAATTAACAGCAGAACAATATTGATTCCATGTCATTAGTCAAAAGATATGCAAATGCCCGGGCTGCCATGAAAAATTATGCTAAAAGCTATGCTTTCAAAAAGCAATCTAAGTAAGAAAATATGATAAAACAGAATTGAAAGCAACTTATCTAGAAAACATGTAAAAGCCTCCTTGGATAGCAAGGGCCCTCTGCTACCAATTTGGTGAAGTCCTTCAGCTCCTTAAAGTTGTAATCAAAACATCATCAAAGAACTGAATTTCTCTATTAAAAAGAACTCACAAATCTACATCCCATTCCATCTTGAACTTAGTTACAAATCTACTTCCTCATTACTTTCTCATTACCTATGATAGGAGAAAACTTCTCCTATTTATACAAAATATGAGGAGACATCTCATTAATGGGAGTCCATGAATCTCTCCCTCCATCTCTAGAGTTACAATCAAAATAGGAAATGATAATACACATGTCTTTCTAGAGTTTTAACACAACTTGAGGAATGAGACACATATCCTCCTAGAGTTTCAATACAACAAGGAAGTGAGACACATATCCTTTTAGAGTTTCAATACAACAAGGAAGTGAGACACATATCCTCTTGATCCCATAATCTTCTCCAACCAAATTCGAATTTGGCTTTAGAGTGCCACATAAGGGTCTTCTAGAAGTCTCCTTTTGACCTACACATGTCACAAAACTTATAACACATATATAGATATATGAAACTATGTTAATTTTCTAGTTTCTAATCATAAATTCACTTAAAATACATAAAATAAATAACTTTGGAAAACAAGGATCCTAACCCATATATTTATGAAAATGGTTACTTGATGTAGGGTTTTAGGTCAAATGGCTATGAAATAAGAGCTAAATAGTTATGACATAATGGAAATATGTATGAATATGGAGAACACTTTTGAGACTCAACAGAGATCCACTCTCAACGGAAAATACTTGGTGCACCGCAGACGGGGCCAGCTCAACCGATCCCACGACCAATGGTTGGTTGGGAACGAATTCCTGAATTTGAATTTCCGGGGGAGCGGGATCAGGCAAGGATGACTCTTGACTGATCATTGAATCAACTGGTGAAGGACTCAAAGAAAGTTGTTTGTAACCATCCGGAAGTCATGGTGTAGAAATATTTGAGTTGTCCAAAGCTCGCTTGGCTTCGTCCATATACAGAAAAAGGTGAATGGCATGGTGCCCTTCACACAACTTACAGGGATTGACAAGCTTACCCTACTTCTTAGGAGCCTTACTAGCAGCAGCTAAAGACGTGCCCCCAACCTAACTCCCAGGAGCCAAAGGCAACGGTGGGCGAGTGTTGGACCATACTTCGAGCACCTCGGGAATTCCAGGGCAGTCTCGAAGAAGATGGTCTCCCGTACTCAACATGCAAGGGAACTTGACTTTCCGTGGAGGGTTGGGAGTTTTATCAAGAGGAGATGTTTCAAAAGCAGTAGCTACAGCTTTAGCCTCTCTCTTATTGGACTTCTTCTTCTTTGTCTTCTTCTTCTTCTTCTTCTTAGTCACCTGGTTACTCGAATCTAGACTTTCACCAGGCGAAGTAGAAGAGGAAGACGAAGAAATAGGTGAAGAAGGGGAGAGGTTCACCTTGGGATCAACATGATGTTGCTCAAGCGGAGGAACTGATTGAACAGTAGCCAAGACATTCGGGACCATAGAGGTTGAGAACAACCAAACAGGCAATCCAACAGTTAACCTAGGAAGGGACAACGTTGCCATATAAGGAGCACCAACATTCCCAAAAAGAGGAAAATGACTAAGATTCCCATCGGAGAGGATTCCTTGGTTGGCGAACTCCGGAAAAGTTTCCATTAGAAAAAACTTTAGAACAACACCCTAAGGAAACTAACTTTAACCAGGAATATTTTGTGGGTAGTTAATTTTTAAAACATTGAAACCAGACTCTACCATTTTATATTTTAAGAGTCAAGAAACGAGTAAAAGGTGACTCTATCGCTTTCAGATTGGAAACAAGCATGAAAGGACAAGCGCTTGATGATATTTTCAAATTTAAGGAGTCAGTAAAGATCGAAAATGACTGCTCTAGTAATCTAGGCAAATGGGTGCACCAGATATCTGTGAACTGCCATATACACCTTGGTTAAAAAATGAAAGAGAAATCAACCAAGGACTTGACGTATGTGCCAGTAATCTCCCCGAATGTTGTGTCCGGTGTATCACATGTAAAAGGCAGCAGACTCGGCTTCCTACGGATAAAGGATAGCAACCTAATGGGGTCTCCATTTATATACGTGATGGTACGTGGAGCACAAGTCCATACTAGCACTGTCTAAAGCCGGAGGGCGAATGACAGCTACTAGGTTTAACAACGCCGGAACACGTCTCTAGCCTAGACCACTAAAAATGTTTCGTTAGGTTTCAATGCTTCCTTATTTTAATTCAGTAAATTTTAAATTTTATCATGAATCATGTCTTGGTTTCAAGGCCCTACTGCATGTCATCTGATAATCTTCTATATATGCAGCTATATAAGGAAATAAATCTTTCAATTTGATGAATGTTATCTAGTTAAGGGAAGAGCTTCAAACAATGATGCAACAAACAACAACACTACAAATGAAATTTTTCCAAACTAGATGAATTTCACTATCCAAAAGTAATCTAAAACATCCAACGATGTGAATTATGCAATGTAATCTATGCAAAATCCTCTTTTTTGAAAACTATGCAATTGTAATCTATGCACAATTTCCTTTTTCTTTTGAAATGATAAGAATGCACTCAATGCATTTTTCGATGAAATGAGAATCTACTTAATGCATGCTTTTAATGAAAGAGAATGCACTCAATGTGATTTTTAGCTTTCAATCATTAAACAATGTAATCTAAGTTCAATTATGGATCTCAAAAAATATTTTTCAATGCAATGTGATCTAATGCATTTTAACGAAAAGCAAACTATGAGACGAAAACTAAATGAATGCAAATTTCCTTAATGAAGGATGAATGCAAAAGAGATGTAAACAAGCACTAATAATACAATCGTTGTTTTAAACACTTTATAACGAAATTCCTCAAAAGGCTACAAGACATATGAGGTCAAGCACAAAAAGGACTTCCAAAGCATGAGATCAAAACAAGGCATTCATTCCCTTTTACATCAAGCAATCAAGAATGAAGACTTTCCAGCTGAACAATGAGCAATGTAATCTATGCTCATACAGAGAAAAGACCGAAAGGGAAAGACACACTCGTGAAGTATTTAGGGAAAAAATCTCAATTTTCACACACCTTGAAATTGGCATTATTGGAAATGTTGTCATTGAT
>JAXQQM020066146.1:0-69420 GCA_034641835.2 Pinus albicaulis | reverse complement strand
TTGGGGGAATTTGAAGGGTAAATGGGGAAATAAAAGGGGAGACAAGGGGGGATAAAAAGAGGCTAAATAAGGGTAAAATAAAGGGGAAAGGAGGCCTTTGGGCATTTCTTCACATAACAGAGAGGCTTTAAAAGGGGAATCAGCAGAGGGGATATAATCAAAGGATAAAAGGCACATGGAGGCTTCAAGGAGACTGTGTTTTCAGAGGAAAAGCATTCCTTGAAGGCTCAAAAACAATCTAGCCCCCCATTTGCTTGTCAAAAATTTATAGGGGGGCTAACACCCTCATCTACCCAAAATCCCATTCCAAATTCCAATTCGACTCCTGAGTTTGAATTAAGAAGGGTAGAAGGAATCACAGGACCTATTGGATACACTAAACCTCTGCTTTTTACTACACTTGTCATGGCAGGGGCTTCACAATGATGGAAATAATTAGAGATAACCTAATATATTTCCCACACTCTCTCCATGCATTGATTTAGGAAATGGAAAATGAACTATTTCTAGAATTCATTGAGTCTTCGAACCCATGGAATATGTGCAGTGCAGAGAGGCAGCATGGATGGGAGGTATTTGACCTTTTTAAAGTCCTTTGGAATGCATGCATATGCCTGGATTATTAAACAAAGTATCTCAATATTGAAAATTAATGCATAGAATATAATTAGAAAATCCATGAAGTCATAATAATTATAGCAGTGCATAGGTAGGAGTAAGAGATGTCCAGAGAGAGGCGATTGGAATCTAGTGGCGTTGAGAAATATATATTGTGCGTGAGGCCAGAGCGTCTACTACCAAGAAGACACTTGCATCGTTATCTTCCTCTTTGATTTGGTGAATCATGTTGTCAAGAAACAAGACAATCACATTTTCATAACATCACAAAGCTTGGAAATGTTAGTGTGAGTATCGGGCATAGGAAGCCCATTCTAGATCTAATTTTCATAACATAACATCCTTTGGTTACTCAAAGTGTCCTTGTCATCCTCTTCTATCCGAGAATGGTCAGACTCGTGTTGCTACAAATCGAAAGGAATCCCTCCTCCTTAAGATTCAAGGCCACTTGCATCAGTGGGATTTATGTGGCGTATGAGAGGAAAAGGAACGATAACTGCACGGTGCCGCTTGCTGCAACTCATATCCATTATTTCTCTCTATGCTACAATCTTTCCTTTTCCTATAAACATTACTTTCTTTCACCAACAAACTTATCTATAAGACTCTTTCAAATACATCCTTCTTTTTAAACACATGTGGAGGAAAACCTCTTCCATAAAGCATTCAAGTAGGTCTACAACACCCTCCAAAAATACATAAAATCATAACACACACTTCAAAATTTTTGGAGCCCCTTTGAAACTAAAGAAGGAAAAAATCCAAGTAAAGTTTTAAAGAGCAAGTCGCTAAGTCGCATATCCATTATTTGCGACCCATGCGACCTATGCGACTCCGCGACCCTAAGGTCGCATAGGTCGCCAGGTCGCAAGAGTCAGAAGTCAATCAATTTGCGACCTTGCGACCTAGCGACCTTAAGGTCGCAAGGTCGCAAAGTCGCAAGATTAAGTTTTAAAGAAATTAGCGACTCAACGACCTTTGCGACCCAGCGACCTTAAGGTCGCAAGGTCGCAAGGTCACAAACTTGCAACTTGCGACCTCATTAAGTATCCGCACGTGCGACCATTTTATATAAGGTCGGGTCGCTAGGTCGCATATGTGACTCTCAGCGAAAACCGTGGAATTGCTCTGACAGGTCGACTGGCGCGTTTTCTTCCGGGTAAGTTGCCTTTTCCTCCCTATGTTTTCCTCTTAAGCATTTCTTGCCATTATTGAGCCTCCCCACGGTCTTATTTATTTGCTGGAAAGGATGTAGGGTTTTCTTTTGAGTTTTACCGTTGTTTTGTTTCCCACAAACCCCAAGGTCACCCGTCTCTTACCTATTTCCTCATGGCTGTGCCTTATGGTCAGTTTAGGCCCTTTCAAGCCGCATACTTTTCCCGTTAGGGAAAGATTGGCCGCAAAGTCGCGCGCGCGCGAAACCCTCCGGCAGGCGCAAGTGCGACCTGCGACCTAGCGACCAGGTCGCAAGGTCGCAAGGTCGCAAAACTCCGTCTCAGCGACTCTGCGACCCTGCGACCTAGTCGCAAGGTCGCGAGGTTGCGTGTGAGTCCCTTTTGTGGATCAACGACCCAGCGACTCCCAGAGAACAGTAAATTAATCTTGCATGTGTAGACTCTATTTAGCCATTATCATCATGTCTTTCTTATCCTGGGATTCTGTCTTGAATGCAGCAGGTGAATTCAGAGCAGACACAGTACCGGTCCTCTCCGACTCTAGCAATATGGCACCCCGGGTATCCCGAAGGAGAAGTAGGCAGGTGGTGGAGGAAGAGTCAGACACAAACATACAAACATCTCCGCCGCCAATATACAGAGACACCCTTTGCACCTTCGCAAAGGAGGATAGCCTTAGGTGGTATGAAGTATACCGTGAGTTCGCCATGCTAGAAGAGGAGTTCCCAGAAGATCTCCCGGACCGTGAAGTATACCTGAAAGTCAAGAAGTCCAAATTGCACCTAGCAGGGTCACATCCCGCCATCTTTCCGTGCCCAGAGATGTTGGACTGGATCATACAGAAGACGGATCCGAAGAACTTCACAATCCGAGATAGTGCAGGAAAAGCCTTCGCAACATTGGAGAGTTTAAAAGCACAGGTCTACTACTCGCTACCCAAACCAGAGGTGAACTTCACCCCAAGATGGTTTTCTGCAAATGAAGTGCCGATGGTTGATACGATCAGAAAATGGTGGGCAGAACCAGATAAATTCAAAATCAAAAAAGACCAGGAGTACCCGGTGGCCAATCTGAGGAAGGTGTATAAGTTAGTGGCCGCCATGCTGTGCAGAATATACGGGCGTTCGGACGCCACCACTTTCAACGGAACATGGGAAACCATCATGGAACACGTAACAGTATATGGCACTCGGTTCAATTGGGCCGGTATATTAATGGGCTCCATGCACACAAATTTGGCTTCAGCTTTAGCCCCAAATGAGGGAGCGCCATCAGAATTCTATATGGCTTCGTATCTGCTAGATGCTGTCTGTGCCCAGCTGCATGTTGAAGGATGGCCGCATAACTGGGACTCCGAACAGACCCAGGAAATACATTTGCAGACCAAGGTATTCTGGGAATCCAGGTACAAGTCAGACATCGAGCAAATCTCTCATATATTCATTCCCGCCCTCTACGGGAAACTATTCGGTCAAGACACCCCATGTATGTCTTGGCGAGCAATGGAGACACTGGGTCAGGTGGCACACTGGTTTCCATTCTCCGAATTCACAATCATCCGAGTATTTGGCTCGTTTAAAGCACCACATGCTCTGCCCAAGTTTATTACCGATAAGGTGCTCATGCAGGAGGTATGTTTCCAGATGACCTCGGGTTTCTCTAACGTCCTTTCCAAAGGGAAGAAGAAACCTTGGCCCGCCCTACCTCTCACCATTGGTGCCTATACAGTCAAAGACTCCAGAGAAGTAGCGCGTGAAGGGGAAGAGGTAAAAATTTATCACTTCAGAAATCTGGATTGCCGGACTTATGACCCAGTCAGGATAGTTCCTGAGCATTATAAAAGGGCCAATTTTAGATGGAGTTATCAGCACGTCGAGCGCCCAGCAGAGGACGAAAAAAGAAACTAGTACAATGCAGAAAGGCATCTAGCTCCAGGGATCGACTCTGACAAAGAAGGAGAGGATCACCAGAATTTAGGAGGCTCCTCTTCCTCCAAAGATAAGAAAGCACAGACCAGTACGGGGCCTGACACCACAGATCAGCAAAGGGAAGCAGAAGCCCAAGCCAAACTGGAAGAGGAGAAGAAGAAGAAGGAAGATGAAGAGAAACGTAAGAAAGACGCCAGGACAGAGCGGAAAAAGAAAAAGGAGGAAGAGAAGGAAAGACAGGAAAAGGAGGCACAAGCGGCAGCAGAAAACGCACTGAAAGAAGAACTCGACAAAGTCGATCGTCAGAAAAAGGCAGAACAAGCCGCCGCGGTAGAGAGAAAGAGAAAAGAGGAAAAGGAAGCAGAGGCAGAAGCAGAACGCCGGAAGAAAGAAGAACACGACAAGGCGGAAGCAGAGCGCCGGCAAAAGGAGAAAAAAAAGGGTCAAACGCAGGATGAAGAGGACGAGCTAATAGATGACATTGACCTATCTCCCCTGGATATCCCTGCAGGTGGCGCGAGAAGTACCCTCAATGTTGATGACTTTCCTGGGGAGCAAGAAGAAGAAGTCTTCGACTTGACCCGATTGACATTTGACCAATTCTCTTTCAAGATACGGCAAGAGAAAAGGAAATCCTTAGCGCAAGGCCATCCCGCCATCTCTACGGTCGCCACCGGAAAAGACATAGTCCCAGACACAAGGACTAATCCTGTTATGATAGCGTCAGCAGGCACCGCTTTTGCCGTGGCCACAGAGGAAAATGTCACTAGGATGAGTAGGGAAATTATCTCTTTACAGAACAGGCTAAAAGCGGCAAAGCAGGAAAAATCAAGGCTAGAAAATGAGATGCTGCAGCTTCAAGGTAGGCCCGCCCAAGTGAATGAGGTCCCACTGGCGGTCAGGAAAGAGTGTGATGTGTTGGAGATGACAATGAAGCAAGTATACCAGGAAATGCTCATCCTGAAACAAACAGTGACCCCGTTAGCAGAGGCACGAGATGAAACCAGGCAGAAACACGAACAGCTCAGGGAAGCCTCGGCAGCTTTGGAAAAAATGATGAACTGGACAGCGCAGTATCAGCAAGCTCCCGAACATGTGCCTAGGAAGGATTGGAGTCATACGCAAGAAGCCAAAGTACAAATTCGGATGAGTATGCAATCCAAAGACAAGCTGGCCAAAGATCTGGACAAAGTGATGTCTGCATACAATCACCTAATCAGTGGTATTGACTCCATGAATGCTCTTCATCACATTCCTTCATTAGGGGCACTAAATGAAACTAAAGACTGGGAGAAGGTAGAGCAGGAAATTCAGTCTTTTCTGCAACCCGTAAGACAAGCTGCTGCCGCACCAGAATTCGAGGCATCACAAGAGAACCTGAATCGGTTGCTTGTCACTCCAGTGCAAATCTATACCAAGCTTGCTTCCCTCTCAATGCTGATCTCACAGAAGAAGGAGACTCTGGTGCCGAATGCCCTAGAATGTATGCATCGAATAAAAGAGGAAAGCCCTCTTGTCGCTCCTATAACGGCAGATTACCAGACTTGGCGAGATTTCCTCAAGGGAAAAAAAGTCGACGTTCCCGAAACATCAATTGCGCAACCACCCCCATAGTCCAACCCCTGGGTCACAGGTCGCACCTGCGACCAGGTCGCAGGTCGCACTTGCGACCAGGTCGCAGGTCGCAATTTTCAGGTCGCAGGTCGCAAGTGTGGCAAAGGTCGCAGTGAAGCTGAACCGTCGGGAAGCTGAACCGTCGGAAGGCCATAAGTGCGCCTTTTGAATCTATAAATAACCCTGTGGGGCACATTGTAAGTGGCTGCTCTTTGGTGGACTAAAAGGCAATATTGCATTGTAATTGAAGAATCATACTCTTGACATATAATACAAATACTTGTTAAAATCCCTTTGATTGGATGATGTGTCTAATCAGGGATTAACATCAAGGTGTAACTGCTGTGATAATTTCTAAATATCTTTGATTAATGAATCGCTTTGTTAAATAGCATCATCGATGTCTATCAAGTATTCATGATCGTGCCGATGATGCTCAAGTTTGCTATTTATTCTCATGATGAATTGTTAATGAACCGTTTTATTAGCATTCGTTATATCTTTCTGAAAGTTAAGAGATTTTTCTCGCCATTAAAGAACCGTTTCTTTGGGTGGTCGTATTATCTTGTATGCATTACCCCATGTGCATGTTGCTAACGACACTTCCTGGGTGTATGCCTTTTGTTTATTACCTTGCTACGCATAGTGTCATATATTGGTTTGATACATCAGTCATGTATTCTGTATCATGTGAATGAGTGCATGTTTGCAGATTCAATCAGGTTGTTCGAGACCGAAGAGAAAGTCATTTAAGCGGTAGCCGGACCCACACCCCGGACGGGATCCCTACTCCAAACGGTTCAAAGTCTAATTGGGACTTTCTACCGGGGAGATCCCCTACTGTTGGCCGGACATATTTTCCCGTCAACAGATTTGGCGCTAGAAGGAGGGCCATGGCATCCTCTAGCATACAACAGGCATTCCATCCCAAACTCCCCGCCGGGAGGTCATAAATAACGAAGTTGCCCTTCCCCCCTTAGAAGATATTCCAACGGTGGAAGCCCGATACTTCGAAATCACTAACGAACAACTGAGAGCCTTACGCCCAGTTGCCCGTAATCTCATCAGGGATTTACGGTATGCCCCGATCATGGAATTCCTAGCCCACACTAGGACCCCTGCCGATAACATCACTCGCAATGGCGTGCTGGTCCGCACCATACCTGAACTTGTGAATACCATGATTGAAGACTTCGCACGGGCTGTCCAAGAAAATGACCCCGTTGTCCACGATAGTGAAGGTTTCCCTGATACGGAACCTTTCCCCGAACCGCAGCCTGACTTACATCAGTGGACCAACAACCAAGTGTATTCCCCACGAGAAGGAGAAGGGGAAAGAAGAAACGAAAGAGAAGGTAACACAGCCCGAAGGAATGCGGAGGAAGGAAATAGGCCCCGAAGAAATGAAGGTGGAGTCAACAGGGGTCACGGTCATGGTGGTAGAGGAGATATCATTCGCGGCCCGAGACACCACGCCAACCATAATCACCACCAAAACCAAAATAGACCCCCTCCTTACAACTGGGAGCTTCTTAGAAACGTGAATAACCGTGAAAGACACCGAGATGAACACTCTCGTCATCATGGAGGAACATCGGTGTCAGGGACGGGAACTGAGTCTGAAGCAGAAACCCGACATCATCAGCGCCCCAGGAGGGTGCAGCCTCTGGCCTGGATGGCTCAATCCCCTTTGGCCCTCTTAGGTCCTCTCCATGATATGCCCAGACACCCAGAGAAGCATCTTCCTAAGTTCGATCCAGAGAAAGGCACATCGGCAGAAGACCATATTAGTAGTTTTTATCTATCTCTACAAATCATGAGAGTTCAGTCCGATGATGTTGCATGTCGACTTTTCCCACACACTCTTGTAAGCCAGGCAGCCACCTGGTACCGCTCCCTACCCAGTGCGTCTATTACTTCATGGGACCAGTTCCGTCGTGTGTTCATGCAAAAGTTTTCAGAAGATAAAACACCCTCTATGCTCCTCACAGAACTAAGCACCATCAAGTGTCATAGAAAAGAGAAAGTTAAAGACTTTAACCAACGCTTCGCCACCATATTGCAAAAATTTCCTCCAAACTTAGCATTGGACGATTCTATCACCATCGACTACTATACTAAAGCCCTCCCTAGGGATATTTCCGTTTTCGTCAAACGTGAGGCCCGCGCTACTCTTACAGCAAATTACGCTGCTGCTCTCGCAGTGGAAAAAGAAATGTTGTCGATAGGAGTCATGGACCATGACGGAAAGGATGATCACAAATCAACCACTAAAAAGGGTCAGTCTTCCACCCCAAATAGAGAGAGAGAAACTTTCTATTTCGAAAGTATGGCCAAGACCCTCAAACTATTAACGAATGAGGTCTCTGATTTAAAGAGAAAAGGCGTTGAAACCTCAACTACAAATAAACCTCCAAAACCCTTTTTCAAGAAAAGCAATCCCAACACCAGCAGGCCTCCGTCAAACACCAGTGCCGCTCTCAACGTGGAGGAGATAGGGAAAGACAATTTTTGCTCTTTTCACCAAGCTGCCCATTCTGAAAAAATGTGCCCGCAATGGATTGGCAGCATGACCGCAGTGGTTAACCAACTTTTGGATGATCAAACTCCAGGAAGCCTGACAGAGGATGAAGTTTCTGATCGAGATGAGGTCTCACTCCTAGATGGGGAATCAGGAGCCTCTGTCTTAACTTTCGATGTAATCCGCGGGGGAGAGAGTCTTGCTCCCATTGATATCAACATGGCAGGCAGTCCCAAGGCTCAGCCCACTCGAAACTACAGTCTTAGAAGCAAAGGCTTTGTTCCTGAACAATCATATGAGGATAAGAAAAGGGCTTTCCTGAGGAAAATTATTCCTCCTGGAAATGAAGGACAAGCTACACCAGAAAAGCCCATGAATAGTAATAGCAAAGCAAGTCAAAAGACCAAGCTCCCGGTGGAACCCTCGAAAACCACCACCGAACCCAGTCCCCAAACCGATACTAGCTACAACATAGTGGAGGACATGAAAAAGACCAGGGCTAATATCTCACTCTACGAGTTGGCCCGCATCACGAACCAAAAGGAACTTATCCTAAAAGCTTTCGCCAACAACCAAAATAGGAAGAACGTCAGCAACACATCTGCATAAACCAGTCCAGATATCCAATCTATAGTGAATGCTGTCAACACGAATTCGAGAGGATCCACCCCTCCATTTCTCTTATCTTTTGAGATGTTTAATTTCAACGTTCACAATTGCCTCGTTGACTCTGGTGCATCCACGAATGTCATGCCTCTATCTGTGTGCAAGAAACTCAACATCCTCCCAGAGAAAACTGACGCAAAAATCATTCAACTAGATAGATCACAAGTACCAGCAGTTGGAGAATTAAACAATGTCATCATCCGCCTCTCATCCGACTCTAGGGTTCATCAATGTATTGATATTGTGGTTGTTGACATCCCAGAAGCCTATGGTGTACTGCTTAGTAGAGACTGGTCTAGAAAATTGCAAGGATACTTCGCCACAGATTGGTCTCACTTATGGCTACCTTACAAAGGCAGAAACAACCAAATCAGAGTCGAAAGTGAACCATACATGAAACACACTGTAACTGATTTGGATGCCACAAATGAACCCATCAGCTTTGCCCAGGAGGAACTTGGTATGTGTTTTCTAGATTCCATTTTTGGATGTTACCGACCTCCCCAGTCTGCAGTAGGCCCCGAGGTCCTTTCTGAAATGACACTCGTCGCAGAGGAACAAGCCCAAACTGTCTCACACCAAGCCGAAATTCCTCCGCAATCCACTGCCCCCAAGGACCCGGAAAATGATATATGGACATTGTATTACGACGGTTCCAAGAATCTCGATGGTTCTGGCGCTGGCTGCGTTTTGCTTGATCCGCATAAGAAAAAATTCTTAGTCTCTTGTCGACTCGAGTTCCAATGCACTAACAACACCGCTGAGTATGAAGCTTTGATCCTTGGGCTTAAAAAGGCGCTGGATTTGAAGGTAAAATGCTTGCGGGTCATTGGAGACTCCGAGATTATCACTCGGCAGGTACGCAACACTATTCACTGTTTGTCTCCACATTTGAAGGCGTATCAGCAAGAGGTGCTGGAATTTATGTGCAACTCAGAAATATTCAAAGACGCTGCTATAGATGAAGATGAGCATGACCAGGCTATGCAAAAGGAGTACGAGCAAGTCAAAGGAAACC
The DNA here is from genome assembly GCA_034641835.2 of Pinus albicaulis. Taxonomy (NCBI): domain Eukaryota; kingdom Viridiplantae; phylum Streptophyta; class Pinopsida; order Pinales; family Pinaceae; genus Pinus; species Pinus albicaulis. The sequence continues at coordinate 59,880 of JAXQQM020066146.1, read as the reverse complement.
CCATGCCTAAAGGGGTGGTATCACTGGAAAAGCTTTTTGATCTACAAAATCGGTTCCGTGGGCCCCCAAATGCAAAAGTGCAGAGCTCGATCTTGGCTCATCGACAAGTGAACTTGGGATCAGAAGATAATCCTAAATTCATCAACCTGGGGAAAGACTGCACCCCTCAAGAGGCTCAAGATTTCACTCAACTATTTCGCAAGTATCGTGACGTATTCGCTTGGACATATGAGGACTTACGCACATACGATACTCGAATCATACAACATGTGATACCCATTAAAGAAAATGTAAAACCATTCCAACAAAAGCTTAGGAAAGTACACCCTACAATGGAGCCACTGATTCTAAAAGAACTCAAGAAACTTTTGGATGCCCGCATTATCTTCAAAGTTCGCCACTCCACATGGGTGTCCAATTTGGTTCCGGTACGGAAGAAGTCAGGTGAAATTCGCCTATGTGTAGATTTCCGAAACCTAAATCGGGCCTCGAGTAAAGACAATTACCCAGTTCCCCCTCTGGAGCAAATATTACAGGCAGTGTCCGGGTCAGAGATGTTCTCTCTATTGGACGGATTCTCTGGTTACAATCAGGTACTGGTGGCCGAACCAGATAGGTTAAAGACTACCTTTCGGACTAAGTGGGGAACTTTCGCTTACAGGCGCATGCCTTTTGGATTAATCAACGCAGGAGCAACATTCCAAAGAGATATGGATATAGCATTCAGGGGCCTGATAGGCCAAAGTGTGGTAGTCTACTTGGATGATGTTACAGTATTCTCTAAACGCCGAGGGGATCATTTGCGTCACCTCAGACAGATCTTCAAAAGATGCAGAAAATACGGTATCTCGCTCAACCCAAAGAAAAGCGTTTTTTCCGTAGCAGAGGGAAATCTACTAGGTCACATCATAACTAAACAGGGCATTGTCGTTGATCCAGAACGTGCGAAAGCCATTGCTCAGATTTCTCCCCCCAGCAGTAAGAAAGCAATGCAGTCCTTTTTGGGAAAGATCAATTTTGTACGTAAGTTCATATCAGATTTCGCCCAGATAGTGAAACCACTACAGGGAATGATAAAGAAAAATGCTACCTTCAAATGGAATCAACCCGAAAAGGAAGCTTTCGACCAGATCAAGAAAGCTATAGCCGAAGCGCCTTCCCTCCAGAGCCCAGATTTCGGCAGAGATTTCAGCTTGTATACGTTCGCTTCGGATTCGTCCCTGGCAGCCGTACTCACACAAAAGGACAGAAATAATGACGAGCGTCCCATTTCATTCATGAGCACCGGTCTGCAGGGAGCTGAATTAAATTATCCCAAAATCGAGAAACAGGCCTATGCGGTATATAAAGCGGTCAAACATTTCAGACCATACATCTTGAAAAACCATGTCACAGTTTACGTTCCCCACCCAGCTGTTCGCTCACTGTTCATGCAGCAGGAGCTGGGCGAGAGACGAGGGAACTGGGTTGCGTGTATGCAAGAGTATGACTTAGAGTTTAAGCCAGCACGCACAGTTAAAGGGCAAGGTCTATGCCAAATGGCTGCAGAGGCCACAAGTTCCCACCAGATTGAAGAAGATAATTGGGAGCAAGAAATGGATATGTACCAAATTGACGTCATGCCTCAGATAAGGAACCCTTCTTGGTACTCGGATATTTCAGGATATTTGGCACACGGTGTGTTGGACCCAGCTCTAAATGCCCGGCAGAAACGTGCAATCAGACTTAAAGCTGTGTCTTACCAGATAATCCAAGGAAATTTTTTTAAGAAACATTCCGATGGGGTCATGTTACGCTGCCTGGAACAGGATGAAGCTCATAAAATCTTAACCGAGCTGCATGACGGACCAGCAGGAGGTCATTTTTCCGGGGATACCACTGCCCATAAAATAATGCGAGCAGGTTATTATTGGCCAACCCTTTTCAGAGATGCCCACGCATATGTTCGGAAATGCATTCAATGCCAGAAATTCGCAAACCGAGAAGCGCGTCCCGCCGCCCCTTTGTTGTCAGTAGCAGTAGAAGAACCATTCCAACAATGGGGTCTAGACGTCATTGGTGAGATCTTACCCCACTCTTCTAAGAAACACCAGTACATCCTAACGGCTACTGATTATTTCACCAGGTGGGTTGAGGCAGTACCGTTACGCTAAATCAACGATCAGGATGTAATGCAATTTTTCACTCATTCCATCATTACCAGGTTTGGCGTTCCAACTTCTTTGTTTTTTGATAATGCAACGTATTTTTCATCTTTTAAATTATATGACTTTGCTTTGGAAAATGGCATTATTCTTAAACACTATGCAAAGTACTATCCCCAAGGAAATGGTCTAGCGTAATCAACAAATAAAAATCTGATTCGCATCATTAAAAAGACCCTTCTGTCTCACCAACGCAACTGGCACAATGCCCTCCAAAATGCACTCTGGGCTGATCGCGTCACCCCTAAGTCCTCAATAGGCACCTCACCATATTTTCTCGTGTATGGGAAAGAAGTTGTCCTCCCGCCCAATTTGTCTCTTCCTGCTCTGCAGTTGTCTCAAGAGTGTCATGGTACCCCTTGCCCCGCCTTGCAAACCCGCATTGACACCCTGCTGAAATTAGAAGAGGAAAGGCAGAAAACCCGGGAGAAATTCGCCATCCACCAGAGTCGGATCAAGAAATGGTTCGATAAAAAGTCTGCAGGAGATAAAAAATTTGAAGTAGGAGACCTAGTCCTAAAATGGGATAAAGCACACGAAGAAAAAGGAAAACATGCCAAATTTCAAGCACTATGGATAGGTCCCTTTCAGGTTAAAGAAAAGGTGGGTCCCCATACTTTCCGATTGCAAACTCTGGAAGGAAAAGTCGAGGTCCTCCCGGTAAACGGGCATGACCTGAAACACTATTTTACTTGAATAGCCCTCAAAGGGCTGTTTTCCCCCCTGTATCATAAAAGTCGCATTTTGTTCTTAAAAAAAAAAAAAAACGCTTTCTCTAACTCTTCAAAGAAAACCTTGTCTAAGCTGCCCGCAACCGGCTCACTCCTTGAAGAGGTTCTATGCTGATGAAAGGCCCTTCCCGCAAAACACGGGGCAGTCGAAACTCGCTTGTAATGGGCACCTAAGGATAATACACGGTCTTACTAGAGTCTTCAAGCATAAGGAACCACCTAGCGGCTTAAAGGGTGCAGGCAGAAAAGGTCTTGCATAGCAGCAACCGGATTGTGAGGGAACAGGGCTAACTCAAGAGAATTGCAGGTCATCCGGGAAAAACCCGAGTCCTCATATGAGACCAGGAGCAACCTCTCTGCAAGCAAAATAAGTCGGGATCCCTCATCCGCCCAGGCAAAATATGCCCATCTAAATAAGTGCCACAGGCACATTCTCAAATAAGTGCAACCGCACACAAATAAAGGGTAAAGGATTGAGAAAGGCTTCCTGCGCAGAGAGGTGTTGTAACGACTCCGCCGGGGTACTGACCAGGCTCGCTGGCAGCGGAGCAACGTTCACGACTCCTAGGCAGTGACTCCACCGGAGCCGAAAGGTTCGCTGGCAGCGGAGCAACACCATGAGGACGAAATAATTGTACCGGACCCTGCAGTGGCCCAAGGTTTCCCCGACCCTCTCGATCCTGGAAGCGTGAGGAATTAAAATTCGGTTGATCTGCACCCAACAAGCCAAAAGGGCAGGCGACTATGCGGGGTGGCAAAGGAAGGAAGGTGTAAACTCTGAGGTTAAAGAACAAGCCGGCATTAGATCCCTCCCTCCTCCCTCATCGACCCTTCATCAGCAGAGACTCTGAATTCATCCAGTGAATCGCCATTTGTTGTAGCTCCTACAACACCCTCCAAAAATACATAAAATCATAACACACACTTCAAAATTTTTGGAGCCCCCTTGAAACTAAAGAAGGAAAAAAGCCAAGTAAAGTTTTAAGAGCAAGTCGCTAAGTCGCGGATCCATTATTTGCGACTCATGCGACCTATGCGACTCTGTGACCCTAAGGTCGCATAGGTCGCCAGGTCGCAAGAGTCGGAAGTCAATCAATTTGCGACCTTGCGACCTAGCGACCTTAAGGTCGCAAGGTCGCAAAGTCGCAAAATGAAGTTTTAAAGAAATTAGCGACTCAGCGACCTTTGCGACCCAGCGACCTTAAGGTCGCGAGGTCGCAAGGTCGCAAACTTGCAACTTGCGACCTCATTAAGTATTCGCACGTGCGACCTTTTTATATAAGGTCGGGTCGCTGGGTCGCATTTGTGACTCTCAGCGAAAACCGTGGAATTGCTCTGACAGGTCGACTGGCGCGTTTTCTTCCGGGTAAGTTGCCTTTTCCTCCCTATGTTTCCCTCTTAAGCATTTCTTGCCATTATTGAGCCTCCCCACGGTCTTATTTATTTGCTGGAAAGGATGTAGGGTTTTCTTTTGAGTTTCACCGTTGTTTTGTTTCCCACAAACCCCAAGGTCACCCGTCTCCTGCCTAATTCCTCATGACTATGCCTTATTGTCAGTTTAGGCCCTTTCAAGCCGCATACTTTTCCCGTTAGGGAAAGATTAGCCGCAAAGTCGCACGCGCGCGAAACCCCCCCGGCAGGCTCAAGTGCGACCTGCGACCTAGCGACCAGGTCGCAAGGTCGCAAGGTCGCAAAACTCCCTCTCAGCGACTCTGCGACCCTGCGACCTAGTCGCGAGGTCGCGTGTGAGTCCCTTTTGTGGATCAGCGACCCAGCGACTCCCAGAGAACAGTCAATTAAACTTTGCATGTATAGACTTTATTTAGCCATTATCATCATGTCTTTCTTATCCTGGGATTCTGTCTTGAATGCAGCAGGTGAATTCAGAGCAGACACAGTACCGGTCCTCTCCGACTCTAGCAACATGGCACCCCGGGTATCCCGAAGGAGAAGCAGGCAGGTGGTGGAGGAAGAGTCAGACACAGACATACAGACCTCTCCTCCACCAATATACAGAGACACCCTTTGCACCTTCGCAAAGGAGGACAGCCTTAGGTGGTATGAAGTATACCGCGAGTTCGCCATGCCAGAGGATGAGTTTCCAGAAGATCTCCCGGACCGGGAAGTATACCTGAAAGTTAAGAATTCCAAATTGCACCTAGCAGGGTCACATCCCACCATCTTTCTGTGCCCAGAGATGTTGGACTGGATCATACAGAAGACAGATCCGAAGAACTTCACAATCCGAGATAGTGCAGGAAAAGCCTTTGCAACACTGGAGAGTTCAAAAGCACAGGTCTACTACTCGCTACCCAAACCAGAGGTGAACTTCACCCCAAGATGGTTTTCTGCAAATGAAGTGTCGATGGTTGATACAATCAGAAAATGGTGGGCGGAACCAGATAAATTTAAAATAAAAAAGGACCAGGAATACCCGGTGGCCGGTCTGAGGAAGGTATATAAGTTGGTGGCCGCCATGCTGTGCAGAGTGTACGGACGTTCAGACGCCACCACTTTCAACGGAACATGGGCAACCATCATGGAACACGTAACAGTACACGGCACTCGGTTCAATTGGGCCGGTATATTAATGGGCTCCATGCACACAAATTTGGCTTCAGCTTTAGCCCCAGATGAGGGAGCGCCATCAGAATTCTATATGGCTTCGTATCTGCTAGATGCTGTCTGTGCCCAGCTGCATGTTGAAGGATGGCCGCATAACTGGGACCCCGAACAGACCCAGGCAATACATTTGCAGACCAAGGTATTCTGGGAATCCAGGTACAAGTCAGACATCGAGCAAATCTCTCATATATTCATTCCCGCCCTCTACAGGAAACTTTTTGGTCAGGACACCCCCTGCATGTCTTGGCGAGCAATGGAGACACTAGGTCAGGTGGCACACTGGTTCCCATTCGTTGAATTCACAATCATCCGAGTATTTGGCTCGTTTAAAGCACCACATGCTCTGCCTAAGTTTATTACCGATAAGGTGCTCATGCAGGAGGTATGTTTCCAGATGACCTCGGGCTTCTCTAATGTCCTTTCCAAAGGGAAGAAGAAACCTTGGCCCGCTCTACCTCTCACTATTGGTGCTTATACAGTCAAGGACTCCAGAGAAGTAGCGCATGAAGGGGAAGAGGTAAAAAGTTATCACTTCAGAAATCTGGATTGCCGAACTTATGACCCAGTCAGGATAGTTCTTGAGCATTGTAAAAGGGCCAATTTTAGATGGAGTTATCAGCACGTCGAGCGCCCGGCAGAGGACGAAAAAAGAAACTGGTACAACGCAGAAAGGCATCTAGCTCCAGGGATCGACTCTGACCGAGAAGAAGAGGATCACCAGAATTTAGGAGATAGAAGCCATAAGCTTGGAGGCTCTTCTTCCTCCAAAGATAAGAAAACACAGACCGGTACAGGGCCTGACACCACAGATCAGCAAAGGGAAGCAGAAGCCCAAGCCAAGCAGGAAGAGGAAAATAAGATGAAGGAAAATGAAGAGAAACGTAAGAAAGATGCCAGGACAGAGCAAAAAAAGAAAAAGGAAGAGGAAAAGGAAAGACAGGAAAAGGAGGCACAGGCGGCGGCAGAAAAGGCACTTAAGGAAGAACTCGACAAAGTCGATCGTCAAAAGGAGGCAGAACAAGCCGTCGCGGCAGAGAGAAAGAGAAAAGCTGAAAAGGAAGCAGAGGCAGAGGCAGAACGCAGGAAGAAGGAGGAACACGACAAGGCGGAGGCCGAGCGCCGGCAAAAGGAAAAAGAAAAGGATCAAACACAGGACGAGGAGGATGAGCTAATAGACGACATTGACCTATCTCCCCTGGATATCCCTTCAGGTGGCGCGAAAAGTACCCTCAATGTTGACGATTTTCCCGGGACGCAGGAAGAAGAAGTCTTCGACCTGACCAGATTGACATTTGACCAATTCTCTTTCAAAATACGGCAAGAGAAAAGGAAATCCTTAGCGCAAGGCCATCCCGCCATCTCTACGGTCGCCACTGGAAAGGACATAGTCCCAGATACAAGGACTAACCCTATTATGATAGCATCAGCAGGCACCGCTTTTGCCGTGGCCACAGAGGAAAATGTCACTAGGATGAGCAGGGAAATTATTTCATTGCAGAACAGGCTAAAAGCAGCGGAGCAAGAGAAATCAAGACTAGAAAGTGAGATGCTACATCTCCAAAGTAAGCCCGCCCAAGTAAACGAGGTCCCACTGGCGGTCAAGAAAGAGTGTGATGTATTGGAAATGACCATGAGGAAAGTATACAAAGAAATGCTCACACTAAAACAAACAGTGGCCCCATTGGCAGCGGCACGAGAGGAAACCAAACAGAAGCACGAGCAGCTCAGGGAAGCCTCGGCGGATTTGGACAAAATGATGAACTAGACAGCACAGTATCAGCAAGCTCCCGAACATGTGCCTAGGAAGGATTGGAGTCATACGCAAGAAGCCAAAGTACAAATTTGGATGAATATGCAGTCCAAAGACAAGCTGGCCAAAGATTTGGACAAAGTAATGTCTGCATATAATCACCTGATCAGTGGTATTGACTCTATGAACGCTCTTCATCACATTCTGTCATTAGGGGCACTGAATGAGACTAAATACTGGGAGCAGGTAGAACAGGAAATTCAGTCTTTTCTGCAACCCGTGAGACAAGCTGCTGCCACACCAGAATTCGAGGCATCACAAGAAAACCTAAATCGGTTGCTTGTCACTCCGGTACAAATCTACACCAAGCTTGCCTCCCTCTCAATGCTGATCTCTCAGAAGAAGGAGACTCTGGTACTGAATGCCTTAGAATGTATGCATCGAATAAAAGAGGAAAGCCCTCTTGTCGCTCCCATAACAGCAGATTACCAGACTTGGCGAGATTTCCTCAAGGGCAAGAAAGTTGACGATCCAGAAACTTCAATTACGCGACCACCTCCATAGTTTAACCTCTGGGTCGCAAGTCGTTTTTTGTCCCCAGGTCGCAGGTCGCACCTGCGACCAGGTCGCAGGTCGCACATGCGACCAAGTCGCAGGTCGCAATTTTCTGGTCGCAGGTCACAAGTGTGACAAAAGTCGCAGGGAAGCTGAACCGTCGGGAAGTTGAAGCGTCGGAAGGCCATAAGGACGCCTCTTGAATCTATAAATACCCCTGTGGGGCACATTGTAAGGGGCTCCTCTTTTGTGGACTGAAAGGCAATATTGAATTGTAATTGAAGAATCATACTCTTGACATATAATACAAATACTTGTTAAAACCCCTTTGATTGGATGATGTGTCTAGCTGTGACAACACTGCGTGTATTCTGCGTATTGTTTCAGAATATCTTTTGATTAATGAATCTGTGTTATCAATAGTATCATTCATGCTCCATAGCTATCTGTGATTGTGTTGATGATGCTCAAGTTTGCTATTTACTCTTATGATGAATGTTAATGAACTGTTTTATTAGCATTTCGTTATATCTTTCGGAAAGTTAAGGGATATTCTCGCCATTAAAGAACTGTTTCTTTGGTGGTCAGATTATCTTGTATGCATTACCCCATAGATGTGTTGCTAACGAAATTTCCTGGGCGCATGCATTTTGTTTATTACCTTGCTACGCACAGTGTCATATATCGGTTTTGATACATCAGTCACGTATTATGTATCATGTGAATGAGTGTATGTTTGCAGATTCAATCAGGCTGTTCGAGACCGAAGAGGAAGTCATTTAAGTGGTAGCCGGACCCACACCCCGGACGGGATCCCTACTCCAAACGGTTCAAAGTCTAATTGGGACTTTTTACCTGGGAGATCCCCTACTGTTGGCCGGACATATTTTCCCGTCAACAGAACGTCATCTTTCTGAGCATAAAGCCACACCATCGACTGAGCAAGCCTCGACTACTACTAGTATCGATGTACCACCAAATATTTGACATTTATATGGAGTTATATTATAGTTGTATATTTTTACATTATATATATATATATATATATATATATATATATATATATATAGTCCATTTATTTTATTTTCATGTTGATGTACTTAATTTACATGTCGGTGTTCATCTTTATGTGTATATGGTTAGGTCATATTAGATATGTTCATTTAATGTTCTGAAACTAGCTCCAAAAAGAGAAGAAAAGAGATATCAACGCATTAGAAATAAGCCACTTCGAGGGGGCAACCTCCAATACATTACATGAATCAATAATTCTTGGATGATTCAAATTACAAAACCTCCTTTCTATATAAAGGAGTCCATCGGGCCACAATGTAATCCTAGCCGAACTAACAATAATAATTTAAGGGCACAATAATAACAATATGGGGGTTACAAGGGTACAATAATAACAATAAGGGGGTTACACTAACAACAATAAGGGACTATACTAGTAATATAGGGACCTAACATGCCCCTATCCTTCAAAAGAGTCTTGTCCTCAACGCTTGAGTAGCTCTGGGTGCTTTTGTATAAAATTCTCATCCTCCCATGTATAATCTTCAGTGGGTAAGTTCTTCCACTTGATGAGATACTCTGAAATTGATCAATTCCGTAGCTGTCGAGTTCTTGTTTCCGTGACCGCTTCAGGTTCCAATATTATTTTTCCTTCCTCATCAAGTTTTGGAAATATTGTTTGAAATGGAATATTTTCACCTATAACCTTCTTTAAGCATGAAACATGGAAAATTGGATGCACTCGTGAAGAAGCAGGAAGCTCCAATTTGTATGCCATAATATCAATCTTTTGCTACACCTTGTAAGGACCATAGTACTTTGGCGATAATTTATTATCCTTCTTAGCTTGCTTGAGGGACATTTGTTTGTATGGTTGTAGCCATAAAAATACCCACTCTCCTACATCAAAACTTCTCTCACTGCAATGTTGATCTACCTGTTGTTTCACTCGATTTTGTGCCAAATTCAGGTTGTCCTTTAAGAGTTGGAGAACTTCTTGTTGATGCTCGATGTGATATTCCACTACTTGAACCTTCAAATTTTCTCTTAAAGATGATGTGATGGATGGTGGATGATATCCATAAAGTGCCATAAATTGGGTCATTTTTGCTGCAGTATGGAAGGAAGTGTTTTACCACCATTCAGCTAGAGGTAACCACTTGACCAATTGTGTTTGTTTATCAGATACAAAACAATGAAGATATCCTGCCAAACATTTATTTACTATCTCAGTTTGACCATCAGATTGAGGATGATAAGATGAGCTATGAGCTAATTGAGTACTCAAACAAGAAAATAACTCCGTCCAAAAATTTCCAGTAAAAATGGGATCTCTGTCTCTCACAATAACCCTTGGGTTTCCATGTAGCTTTTGAATTGTGTCCATAAATGTAGTAGCAACTGTACTTGCTTTAAATGGATGAGATAATGCACAAAAGTGTGCATACTTGGTAAGTCTATCAACTACCACCATGATGACACTCTTTCCTTCAGACTTAGGTAAACCAGTGATAAAATCCATTGAAATCTCCTCCCAATGTTGACTTGGAATGGATAAAGGTTGTAGAAGACCCGGGGTCTTAATTGTCTCAACTTTATTCTGCTGGAAAACTAAACATTCCGCCACAAACTTTTGAATATCAGATTTAAGGCCATCCCAAAAAAATTCTTTCTTCACCTTGTGGTAAGATTTTAAAAATCCTGAGTGTCCTCCTAAAGGAGAAGTGTGCAATTCCAAAGAATATTTTGTTTTAGTTGGGAATTCTTACAAAGATATAAGCGATCTTTGTACCATAAGGAATCATTTTTCCAACTAAATGTATCAGATGTACTAGGATCTTGCCGCAACTTTTGAATGAGTGTCCATACATCTTTGTCCTTCTTCCATTCATCTCTTGCTTTGGTTATCCAATCTGGTTGGATAATAGAAATGGCACAAAGCAATGCTTCCACCTCTTCATTCTTTCTTTAGAGTGCATCTGCAACAACATTTAGCTTCCCTTTTTTGTAGATTATTTCAAAGTCATAACCCAACATCTTTGTGACCCATTTTTGTTGCTCTTCTAAAAATAGTCTTTGTTCCAAAAAGTGTTTAAGACTATCATGATCAGTTTTTACCTTGAAGTGTCTTCCCATTAGGTAAGTTCTCCATTTCTTTAGTGCATGCAATATTGCTAACATTTCCTTCTCATAAATAGGTTTCTGTAAATACTTTCCTTTGATTGGACAACTTTCAAAAGCAATGGGTCTTCCTTCCTGCATTAAAACAGCACCAATTCCATTTCTTGAGGCATCACATTCCACAATAAAGGTTTTTGTGAAGTCTGGCGTAGCTAAGACCGGTGCTAGGCACATTGCCTCTTTAAGATGTTCAAAGGCCTTAGTTGCTCCAGGAGTCCATGAAAATGCATCTTTCTTCAATAATGTTGTTAGAGGTGCTTCTATTCTCCCATAATTCTTAACAAACTTGCGATAATACCCTGTTAACCCGAGAAATCCTCGCAACTTCTTTATGGTTGTGGGGACTTTCCATTCCTTAATGGCTTTAATTTTGTTAGGGTCTACTTTAACCCCCTCGTGATACAATATGACCCAGATATTCCACCTCTTGTACTCCAAAGAAAAATTTGGATTTTTTTGCATATAATTGTTTCTCCTGCAATAGTTTGAGCACCCTGTCAACATGTTCAACATGATCCTTCCAAGACCTACTGTAGATTAGTATATCATCAAAAAATACTAGCTCAAATTTTCTAAGGAAGGGTTTGAAAATGGAATTCATCAACCCTTGAAATGTAGAAGGTGCATTGGTAAGGCCAAAAGGCATGACCAAAAATTCATAATGACCCTCATGAGTTCGAAATGTTGTTTTTGGAATATCTTCAGTCTTCATTCTAATCTGATGATATCCTGAACGAAGATCCAACTTGGTAAAATAAATTGCTCCATGTAATTCATCCAATAATTCATTAATCACAGGAATGGGAAATTTATCTTTAATGGTGAGCTTATTGAGCTCCCTATAATCCAGACACATTCGCCATGATCCATCCTTCTTGTGTACCAATACTACAGGAGGAGAGAAATAACTTTGACTAGGTTGAATTATACCCGCCTCTAACATTTCTGCAATCATACGTTCAATTTCGCTCTTTTGGACATAAGGATATCTATAAGGCCTGATGTTTGGAGGAACACTTCCTGGAATCAAATGAATAGCATGATCATGATCAAGAATAGGTGGGAGTCCTTTTTGAGTTTCAAAAACCTTGGAATGATTGTCCAAGACTTTTTTGAGATCTCCAGAAATAGATGATTTTGATGTTAGAACTTCTAGTGAGCATAATTGTGCAATTATGCCTTGTTTTTCTTTATTAAAAAGATTTGTCATGACATTAGAGCTTATTATATTTCCTGGCTTCCCTGCAATACCCCGTAATTCGACTTCCTTTCCTTCTGAAAAATTTTTCAAGAAAAGTTCTTGAAAATTAAAAGCTACCATCCCCAAAGGTTGTAACCATTGTACTCCTAGTACAACATCAACACCTCCCATATGAATGGAAAGCATTGGACTATTCAATACATATTACCCCATGGTTATCTTGATATTATGGCATTTTCTAGAGAAATTTATAGTTCCTCCATTTGCAACAATCACTTGATATTCTAGTGCTGGGTATAGGAAACAATTCAATTCCTTGGCTACTTTACAATGAATAAAATTATGGGTACTACCTGAATCAATCAACACTATTACCTTTTTCTTCATGATATGTCCTTCTATCTTGAGATTTTGAGGAGTGGTAATTCCTGCCAATGCATTACATGATATGGTCTGACTCATTTCTTCCTCTTCCTGGGTTGGTTCCTGGTGTATATCCTCTTCTTCTTCATTTTCTTCTTCCTCTTCACAATCTATGTAAAATAATTTCTTCTCAGCACACTGATGACCTTTAGTGTATTTTCTATCACAACTGTAGCAAAGCCATTTTTCTCTTTTTTCTTCCAATTCTTGTGGTGTCAACCTTGTAGGTTGTGGAAATCTAGGAGTAGCAACACTTCCCTCTTTATAGAAGTGAGTGGTAGGCTTCCTTGTCGCCATAATTTTACATTCAATTTTTCTTGCCAACCTGAATGCCTTGTCCAATGAATCAGGTTCCAAAATGAAAAATTCATGTTGGATGTTATCCTTTAAAGTACCTATGAAGAGATCAATCCTGTGTTCCTCTGGAATATCAGTTACCCTTAAATTCAATTTTTGGAAGTCCACAATGTGCTCCCCCATTAAACCCTTTTGTTTGAGATTTATCAATTAGCTAAAGAAGGTGTTTCTCTTTGTATCCTCATAATGTGCTATCATTTCTTTCGTAAAAATTGACCAAGTGAATTTTTTTTTACGGGAGCAAAGTCATCGATACCATACAAATGTATTTTTTTCTAAATGTAAAGTTGCAATGCGTACCTTTTGTGTGTTTTGCACATTATGGAGATCAAAATATTGCTCCATCTGTAGTATCCATGTGTTACACAGTAATTTGTCACCATCCCTACCATTCCCCGTCCCGCACAATGGAGGACCCATTTTGTGACCTGTGAACATTGTCATGCCTTGAAAACATCATCAATGCATTCCTCTAAGCATGAGATTTAATTGCCCTTAAGACATCTCCTTGAAAAAATCATGAAAAACATCCCTTTTTGCATTGGCGCGGGAAGACAGTTCAGTACTCGCGCCAATGGGGAGAATCCTGCAAAAAGGTCGCGCCAACTAGTGCTTTGTCATAGAGCAGTATTCGCGCCACCCAATTTAGGGACTGGTTTTTTAAATAAAGATGGCGGAAGTTGAGTTCCAACAAACTCAGAAACCATTTCCTATCTTGAGTTGGGAGGTTTGGCTGCGGGAGTTCTATGAAAGGGAAGTGGTTTTGCCACCTCCCATGGAACCTTCCTTGTTGATAGGGCCAATCCCAAAATAATAGGGATCCCAACTCTCTCCTTCCCCATCTATAAAAGCCTGCTCAATCCCATGGCAATCTAGTCTTGAAGTGCCTAAGCTTTGAATCTCCATATTCCCAAGAGCCTTTGTGCTGTAAAGAGCCCTATTTTTCCCTTAAGGCCGACTCAAGTAAGGAGACCATCGTCGAGAGACTCTGGAGAGGTTTTCCCTTTCCTTGGCGAGCTTTGCGAGACGTGGACGACTGGGGACCCATCCGAAGGAGACCGCGACGTCAGAACTTGGTTGTAATCTCTCTTCGTTTGTTATTTAATAGATGATTATGATTATGGTTCCACTCTGTTTTCCATCATGTTAATATGAGTAACATCCTTTCTGACTGATGTTTAGTTACGTATGCCGGGTTTTATGCTTGTATCTATTTGTTTCTTCCATGTGCAGGTGTTCATCCGCAGAGATCGTGGAGGGATTGTGATCTGCCGAGGCTGAGGAACGGGGACGCTTCTTCGTCAGATCATAGAATTGGAATCCAGGTAGGCTTCTATCTCTAGTCTTTCATTCGTAACTAGGAACTTGCATCGTAACATTGTTTGATTGTTGCTAGACCCCTGCTGGGCTAGTAGGGATCGCCTCTGTCCGCAGAGGGGATTTACCTCCTCAACAATTTGGCGACTCCACTGGGGATCTGAACATTCATAGGGCCGTCGTAGATGAGGGTGCATCTACCTGCGTTATGTCCTCCGCTTGCTGGAAGGCCATCGACTCTCCAGCCTTGTCGTCATCTCCCAATGCCCTTGAGGCATTTGATGGTCGGGAATCAAAACCCCTGGGCGTTCTCGAGAGTCTTGCGATCACATTACAGGGAAAAACTGTCAACGTGGAAGTGGAAGTGGTTGACACTAAACTCAACTACAATATACTTCTTGGCCGCAGCTGGACCCATGCCATGCTCTGCGTGCCGTCTACCGTTTTTCGATTCATTAAGTTCCCTCATGAGGGCAAGATTGTCACGATGGATCAGTTGTCATTTTTCACCTCTAGCTCTGAGAACAACGTGCCATACGTGGATCAAATTCCGAATCCCCCAGACAGTGTAGGACCTGGTCTCTTCAAAGACCCAGTCCTCATGGGTATATTCCTCGCACCACCACCGAATACCGCTCAATTCAACATGTTATCCAGGTCCGATGACCCCTGGCTTATTCCTACACCTGAGCAGGTATATGAGTTTGGAGAATCCATGCCTTTAACGCCAGTAGAGATCAGCTACTGTGAGATTGTTGCCACATCGGATCCTCCACCTCCTCAGCATGCTCCGATGAGCATGGCTCTCGACGTCTACTCCCAATCCCCTTGGCTTGGTCAGGCTGATTCACCTGATCCTCTCAGAGAGACTTTTCCTTCAGATGAGGCTATCATTGAAACTATGTCTCTTGAGGAGCTGCCCTGGGGCAATGGACATCATCGCTCCTCGTTTATGCCCAGCTTGGGGGCAATGACTGATTTTCTGGAGCGTTATGCTACTCAGGTTCCTTCCCCTCCTCTTCAAACGCCGATCTTGACACATGAGGTCTTTTCGGAGGGTAATCTGAGTAACATTACTCAAACTGTTCCAATCAACATCTCCGTTAAACCGAGAATTGTTGAGAATATTCATGTGGGTGTGACTTGTTCTCCCGATGAGATTCAAGTCTATACAGAGCTTTTCAAAGAATTCAGAGACGTTTTCGCATGGTCTTACGAGGAAATGCCAGGAATTGATCCTAGTATTGTCGTGCACGAGATTCCAACCTATCCAGGTGCGAAACTCGTGCGCCAACGCTTACGTCCCATGCATCCTCGGAAAGCCGCCGCCATCAAGGCAGAAGTTGAAAAACTTCTGAACGCGGGTTTTATTTATCCCATCCCCCTTACAGAATGGGTGTCCAACATTGTCCCTGTCGATAAAAAGCAGGGTACAATTCGAGTATGTGTGGATTATCGCGACATTAATCGTGCCTGTCCAAAGGATAATTATCCCACTCCGTTTATCGATCAGATCATCGACGAATGTGCCGGGAGTGAGATCTATTCCTTAATGGATGGTTTCTCAGGTTATAACCAAATCAATATTGCACCTGAGGATCAACATAAGACCACATTCATCTGTCTGTGGGGCACTTTCGCATACAAAAAACTCCCGTTCGGCTTAAAGAATGCTGGAGCCACGTTTCAGCGTGCGATGTCCTACGCTTTTCATGACATTCGCCATATCGTTCAGCCTTATCTGGATGACTTTCCAGCCCATTCGGGCAAGCGAGAGGACCATCCTGAGCATCTCCGCCAGATCTTTCTTCGTTGCAGACGCTACAATATCAGGCTCAATCCTCATAAGTGCGTCTTCTGCGTTGATTCTGGCCGTCTTTTAGGCTTTATAGTCTCGAAAGACGGAATTCGCCTTGACCCTCTAAAGGTCGAGGCCATCGTAAATCTCCCATCACCCTCCTCCCTGTATCAGTTACAGAGTCTGCAAGGGAAAGCGAATTTTCTTAGGCGCTTTATCCCGAATTATGCCGAGGTGGCCAAAGGATTCACCCATTTGTTAAAGCAAAACGTCCCTTTTCACTGGGACGAAATTGCTCAGGCATGCTTTGAGAAGCTGAAGACATTGCTAGTCAATGCTCTGTTGCTTCGTCCTCCGGACTACCACCGCGACTTCACTTTGTATCTAGCCGCCGCGTTTAGCACCATTGCCATGGTCTTGGTGCAGGATGACGATGACGGTGATGAACATGTCGTTTATTACCTGTCACAGAACCTTCTCGATCCGGAAACGCGTTATGCACATGTCGAGAAGTTGGCCTTAGCAGTAGTACACGCCGTACAATGCTTTCACCATTACATCCTTTTGCGCACAATAACAGTGGTTTCAGACTGCAACCCTATGACGTATATTCTTTCTAGACAATTACTAGGGGGCAAGTACTCCAAATGGATTGTGATCCTGTAGGAGTTTGACTTGGAGTTCACCACTGCCAAGTCAACTAAATCACTGGTCTTCGCGGATTTGATATGTTCTCTCCCTACAGACTCAGTTCCCTCACACTCTGAAGACCATATACCGGACGAAACGCTTTTTCTTATCAGTACTCGTGATCCTTGGTATGGTGACATCATAGTGTATCTTCAGACCGTGACTTTTCGGTCTGAGTTGGATAAAACTGCCCGCCGTCGGATTCGACACCAGTCCCAACCCTACCGTATAGTAGGAGATACCTTATATCACATTGGAGTAGATTCGGTGCTCCGGCGATGCCTAACCTTGGAAGAGGCTGAGAAAGTCCTAAATGACTGTCACAGTGGCGCCTGTGGCGGACATATGTCCGGGTATGCTACTGCCCAGAAGATTCTGCAGGCAGGTTATTTCTGGCCTTCCATATTCAAGGATTGTATCACTGCAGTCCGTAAATGTCATCCATGCCAGATTTTTCAGCGCAAGATGCGCGCGCCGCCATTGCCATTGCATCCCGTTATTACCGTCGGCCCTTTTGCGAAATGGGGCATGGATTTTATGACGTGTAACCCTCACTCGGCCGGGGGGCATGCGTATATCATTGTCGCCGTCGACTACTTCACTAAGTGGGCCGAGGTGATGCCTACACTAGCTGCTGACGGGAAAACGGCTGCTTCATTTATATTCAACCATGTTATTGCACGGTTCAGGGTTCCTCAAGCCATCGTCACTGATCACGGTACTCATTTCCGCGATTACATGATGGCGGAGCTGACTTCAACGTTGGGCTTGCGTCACGACAGCTCAACACCATACTACCCTCAAGCGAATGGTCAGGTTGAAGCGGTGAACAAGGTTTTGGTCACCATGCTTCAGCGAATAGTTGGGATTAATAAATCCAGTTGGCATCTCCAACTGTTCTCAGCTCTCTGGGCATACCGAACATCTGCTAAGAGTGCAACCAGATTCACACCATTCCAAGGTCTGGAAGCTACCATGCCAGTTGAATGTGATATTCCTTCACTAAAATTAGCTATGGAGCTCTTACCGGATACTTCTGCTGAGGAAGAACGTCTTCTATATCTCGAACGGTTGGATGAAACCCGTCGTCTAGCTGCTTTGATCATCGAAGCACAAAAGAAGAGCGTCAAAACTCATTTTTATCAATCTGTTTCTCCCCGTTCTTTCATCGAAGGAGACCTCGTCCTCCTGTACGATCAGGCACATGATAAGCTTGGAGCCGGTAAGCTCCAGCCTATGTGGCACGGGCCCTATATAGTAAAACGTGTTTTGAAAAATGGGGCCTACGAGCTTATAGATTACGAAGGAGTTCCGCTGGCGCAGCCCAGAAATGGGCTGTACCTTAAAAAGTACTATGCCTGAAGTGATTTCTTGGTGTGGTGTGTGTACATAGGTGTGTGATTGTCATTTGTGTGCATAATGTGGTGTGCTTTGTAAACATCTTTCTGCTGATCGGGTCTTCCTGGTTGTGCAGATGTCTATTCATCCATTTGTTGGTTTCGCGGATGGTGCCTCCCGCAGTACCAGGAATCTGTCTTCCGCAGCCTAGGTAATCTACGATCCTGCTGGTGATTTGATTGACCTGCAAGGTGTGTGTCTAGGACGTACCACGAACAACATCGCGGAATATAGTGCCGTGTTGGAATTATTAACCGAGGCAGTAAACCTTGGTATCCGTGAATTGCTCGTGTATCTAGATTCACAACTTGTAGTGTTACAGCTGAACGGACACTATTCGGTAAGGAACCCGTCCATCTTACGGCTGTATTTGCGTATTCGATTACTGGAAAGGAATTTTGACTACATTACATATCATCATATACCCAGGCATTTGAATACATTAACAGATGCAGTAGCAAATTTGGTATTAGACAGACATTTGCGCAATTTATAAGTCATCATTACATGTAAAGAAAGACTCATCCAGAAATAGATATGTATATATATATATAGATATCAAAATGTTTACATAGAGTGTGTCACATAAAACTCAAAAAATATACATAATCGTCTTAGTACATCCTGAGACACTATGTCTCTCAAAAATAGGTGTGGCATAAATCCTAAGGACTAATCCGCATGGTGCTCATGATAGCACGTCACTGCACGCACTAGGCGCCTCAAGATTCGGTGGATCTGGTTCGGAACTCCCACCGTGTGGTGCTGGTATGCCATCGGTACATCTGATAGTCGGGCATAGTCTGGGATTCCATGGGAAATCCCCTCGAGGTTCTGGATCAGTTCCTCTCCTCCGGTGCCTTCCCCCTGGATCTCAGGGGCGAGTTGTGTCCTCCGGGAGATTGGAGACATCCCGGCTGGTCTCTCAGGTCCTACATCTGCATGCATATATAATTGTGTTAAGACGAATGTGTATTAACAAAAAAACATATAAACATAAAATCAAAAATATGAGGTCTTACCCAGCTCCTCGTCCCGCCGTTCTTGTGCAAAAGGAGATCTCGGGGTTTGAGTGAAAGTCAGCTTCGTACCTGGTTGTTTCTCCACGACAATCTCATCTTTTACCAACCACCTAAAAAACCCTGCCCAAGATATTTAGAGCACACCTTCCGGGACCGGGGCATCATCACTGCCGCTCAAATGTAGCCATTCTTGGTTTCCGTAGGACGGATCACGACCGCGGCCCCTTGGCCCTGGAAGATTGGTAAGCGTTCCAGAATGAACGATACCAAGATGGAACCATAACCGAACTGTTTCAGTTTCCCCTGTTTGCACTTTGTGAGCTGCCTTTTCATGTTGATTGTTACTGCTTCTGCCCAGTTAAACAGTAAAGGACCCATGCATTCTAAGGCCAGCAGGAGTTGGGCCTTTGTGGCCTCATGCGGAGCCTGCGACCCAGCAGCCCGCGTGATGGTATGGAGAACCACTCTCAATGCCAGATCAGGGATAGTGTGGATATCCACCTTCTTTCTTCCTGATCCTGTTTGTGCCCCTCGGCACACCCGTGCCATCACGTCTTCCATCTTCTCCCCAGATGGTCTGCTTCCAGTCAATACAGGGATTGGACCTCTGCGGGACAATCCGGTGATGAAATAAACATCAGAAACCTCCAGTTCTAATACCTGGTCTCATAACCTGAACACCTGTTCATGTTCATCCCAGATACTGATTAAATACTGGAGGAGCTCGGGCTGAGCTCGTAAACATGGTGTGAGGAAGAACTTTTTCAATCCACAGTTTCTAAGTGCATTCATGCAAGCTTGAATTTGCATGGCTTGTTCATCCTCTTCTCCGTGCTCTCATTCTTTCCATTCGATTTCCATTTTGAGTGATCACCTGCATTCATATGGCCATGAACCCTTAGTTAGGTCTTTGATGAGCTTCAAATTCCATGAAATTTGGTCTAAATGTCGAAATTTTGGGTGGATTTTTAGGTTCGGCCGCTGGCGCGGCTGTTTCTCGAACAGTCGCGCCACGTGGCGCGAGCCCTTTATAGAAAAGAGCTCATTGGCGCGGGTCCGTGCCCGATACCCGCGCCAATGGGCGCAGCCCTAAAATTTTAACAGTGGCCACACAGAACTGATTTTCAAGGGAAAATTATCAAAAAATGAATGAAAATGTAGAGCAAAGGAGCGCCTCTTACCTGTGACAGACGAGAAGCTGAATGGTCAACTGGATTTGTCGCAATCACCGTCAGAAGTTTCTGCTCCAAATGGACCACTGTTGCTTTCCACCAAGGTAAATAGTAAAAGTAATTTTATTTTTACCAATTTGACATATTTATAACTTTTTCGACGTTAAATGAGTTTTAAAAAGTTATTTTTATCAAATATTTGCATATGTATGTCGAAAATGGATTTTACGCTTGCTTGGTATGTGCAGCAGCAGGTTTTTGCGACTTAAACGATGGAAACGAGTTGTATTTTATACTTTTTCGGACTCGGTAAATACACGAAAAAGTCACTCTGGAGTCATCTTTCAGCTCTTTTCTGACTCTCTAAATATGAAAAGATCGTCGAGGCCCTTGTCGTTTCGATCTCGTTAAAATGGACACGAATCGACATCCACCCAGTATAAGTTTAACCCTTTTTCGGGCTGGGATGGATTGATTACGAAAAAGGAACACCCTAGCCTATCGCGACTAGGAGGTTTTCCCGGATATTGTTTTCTACCTTTTCGGATCTGGGGAACTATTTACGAAAAGGGACCTGTGGAGTTTTCTTTTCCGCTGTCTTTTCAAACTCTCTAAACATGAAAAGACGCCGAGTTCTTCCTTTGTCAGACTCGTTAAACCCTGATGACATCGGATCTAGTCGAAATGACGTTTTCCGAGTTTCTCCTTCCTAGGACTCGTTAAATGCACTAGGATGGATTCGCCCGAAGGGCGGACTTATATCACAAGCATATGCTATCCCCTTCAAGCTTGTTATCAAAAATAATTGGGGTACTCGCCAGAAATGGTGGGGGAAAAATGGAACCATCGTCGTTGTCGTCGGCAGTATGTCGCTCTTGAACATGGCACTTGTCCGCATTCGTGTCGGGTTGGGGACATCTCATCTCGTTGCTTCACTTTGCCTCCATGGGTTTGGGTAATCTCTTTTGACCTCTCATCTGTTCACTGCCTCGTCACCATGACCTCTGATCTGTTGATGTCAAATACTGCCAAGTCCACTGTCGTGTCGTTCATATGTTCAAGAGAAGTTGGCTTCTGCAAATATCAACCTTCCTCTGTTTCTCATACGATCCTGATTCACAACAAAAACATTATGTTCCTCTGTCTCGTGTCGATGATGTGGGAATCATTATGGCCCACCTTCGATCAAGGTCACTTCCTGTCGACATCAACTCATTATCCAGGAAGCTGGTCTAGAGACTCCTTGTGGTACCTTGGAGCCTGCATGCCTCAATGGCAGGTTCGTCGCATTCGACGAGAGGTTTACATCATTGGCCTCCGATCGAGTGATTCTGCGGGTGTTCGACGTCAACTCATTTATTCGCATGCCGTAGATTGTACCTGTAGTACCTTGAGGACCATTGTCATTATTGGTGGTTTCTCTCGCGTCTGTTAACAGCTTTCATCATTGGCTGGTAATCAGACGATGTTCTTGCATGTTCGACTTCAGCTCACATATTCGCATGCTTGAACTTGTACTGTGTTGGGTCGAGATGGAAATGCAGACCTCGATTAAACCGTTGTAATCTGTGCTGCGATTGTGATTACCATTATAATGACCGACCGATTGGATGGCTGCTATCATCAGTTTTATTGTTGATCTTGTTGATGGTCGCCCATACCCCTGATCCGAATTATAGCACATCATGCTTTCGTGATGGTCGCGCTCCATACCAATCATACACTGCGTGCTCGAGATTGGCCTTTTATTCTTCGTTAGTGTTTTTCCAATTCATGGCTTTCGCCTTAGCTTGTTTCGTAAAATCATTTTCACCCTCTTCTTCTTGTGACCATATTTAGGCATTCCTAATTAAACACTTGTCACTATCCTTACCATTCCTCGTCCCGCACAATGGAGGACCCATTATGTGACCTGTGAACACTGTCATGCCTTGAAAACATCATCAATGCATCCCTCTGAGTATGAGCTTCATTTCCCCTTAAGACATCTCCTTGCAAAATCCATGAAAAACAGCTCTTTTTGCATTGGCGCGGGTAGACAGTTCAGTGCTCGCGCCAATCAGGGAAATCCTGTAAAGAGGTCGCGCCACTTGGTGCTCTGTCATAGAGCAGAAATCGCGCCACCCATTTTAGGGACTGTTTTTTAAATATGGATGGCGGAAGTTGAGTTCAAACAAACTCACAAACCACTGCCTATCTTGAGTTGGGATGTTTGGCTGCGGGAGTTCTATGGAAGGGAAGTGGTTTTGCCACCTCCCATGGAACCTTCCTTGTTGATAGGGCCAATCCCAAAATAATAGGGATCCCAAATCTCTCCTTCCCCATCTATAAAAGCTTGCTCAATCCCATGGCAAGCTAGTCTTGAAGTGCCTAAGCTTTGAATCTCCATATTCCCAAGAGCCTTTGTGCTGTAAAGAGCCCTATTTTTCCCTTAAGGCCGACTCAAGTAAGGAGACCACTGCTTAGACTCGGAGATGTTTTCTTCTTGGTGAGATTTACAGATGTGACATCGTACATCCATTCAAGGAGATCGTTACGCCGTAATCTCAATAAAATTCTTTGTTTGTTACTTAATAGATGATTGTTACTATGGTTCTACCGTTTTCCATCATGTTAATATGGGAGAACATCCTTTCGACCGATGTTTAGCTACGTAGCGTCGGGTTTTTATGCTTGTATTTGTTTGTTTTTCCATGCGTGTTCATCGTTTTTTCGCGTTGTAGGATTGTGGATTCTAGGCCGAGGAACTGCTTTTCGTATCATAGCATTGGAATCCAGGTAGGCTTCTATCTCTAGTCTTTCATTCGTAACTAGGAACTTGCATCGTAACATTGTTTGATTGTTGCTAGACCCCTGCTGGGCTAGTAGGGATCGCCTCTGTCCGCAGAGGGGATTTACGTCCTCAACACCATGTTACAGGATCCTTTCCATCAAACTTCCTCATATCCATTTTTGGAGTATGGTGGTTCTTCCCGCCAACATTAGATTTTATGAAATCATTATTAACATTTATTTTTTTCTCATCATGAGTTTCCTCTACTATATTTTCACCATTAGGAAATATTTCTTGTATCAACTTTGTCAAACCTTCCATGTCTGCTTTTAGATCATTCTTCATGTTTTCCATTTTAGATTCCATGCCAGCTTCCATGCCATCTATCTTAGATTTCATGCCATCTATCTTAGATTCCATTCCATTCTTCAAACCATCCATCTTAGATTCCACGCATTTCTTCAAACCATCCATCTTAGTTTCCACGCCTTTCTTCAAAACTTCCATATCATTTTTTTTTTCTCTTTGCGAGAGAGAAATTTGTTGCACTTGCTCTTGTAATTTTGATATGTCATGTTGCAATTCTTCATCTTCATGAGTCATAGTAGAGATTTATAAAGGCTTAATGGTTGTTGAATTATTTTTAGGGGCCATTTTAGGATCAAATAATGATATGTATTCTAAAATATTCCCTTGGAATCAATTCAACTTGATTCTTCAAATAAGACTTATGCAATTCGGAAAAAAACATACACACCTTTTACTTGCTTTTGAGTAGCTCAATATTGAAATTGAATTATCTCTATAATTGTGGATCCTCAATATCTGAAATTCAACCCTGTTGTAGCCCTATGAAGCTTATTTAAAATTCTATAGGTTTAATCTAATTTGGATTCTTCAAGGAAAAGCTATGTCCAATCTCCCACAATGACCCAATTTTGGACTGGTTCAGTAGAGGGAACTTGTACGAATTTCCACATGTCACTATTTCCTCCTTTGGCTATGAAATTGATATATCAAAAACTACAGTCCATGAATTTGCGACCACTTTTTACAAAACTCCAATTTGATGCTTAGAGAGAGAGATATGAATATTTTCCCATGATCACCTCTTTGAGATGAAATTCAGAAGCCTCAAAAGGCCCTAACTTCCACAGATCATATCTCCGAAAATATTGCAAACCAATATCTGAAATTTTTTGATGATGTTCCTCAAGATTGTGGCTTCGCACTATAAAAATTTTAGCTTCTAAACCTTCATAGAAAAAAATTTATTACGAAAAATACCACAATGACCTGTTTAGGTTAAATTCAGGAGCCTAACAAATGACCTAAATTGCACAGATCATATCTCCAGAAATATTGCGAACCAAGCTCTGAAATGTTTTCAAGATGTTCCTCAGGATTTTGGCTTCGCACTCTAAAATTTTTAGATTCTGAACCTTCATAGAAAAAAACGTTATAGTGAAAATTCCACGCTGACTTGTTTGGAGTAGTGAAACCCTAGAATCTCAAAGCTCTGATACCAAATGTTGTAAAACCAACTCCAAAAATAAAATTAAAGAGATATCAGTGCCTTAGAAATAATCCACTTTGAGGGGGCAACCTCCAACAAATTACATGAATGAACAATTCTTGGATGATTCAAATTACAAAACCTCATTTCTATATATAAGAGTCCATGGGGCCAAAATGTAATCCTGGTGGGGCCACAACGTAATCCTAGCCGACCTAACAATAATAATTTAAGGGCACAATAATAACAATATGGGGGTTACAAGGGTACAATAATAACAATAAGGGGGTTACACTAACAAAAATAAGGGACTATACTAGTAATATAGGGACCTAACATTTAATGTGGTTGCAGATAGATGTGTATGTGATAGCAGTTATTTGACATGAGATGTATATTTGATGTTTGTGTTGTGATGATGTTATACGATGCTTGTGTTTTGTTAGATGATCATGATCACGATGATTAGATGATGTTAGCGAATTTTAATGTGTATTTTAGTCGAATATGATGTTTTTATGATGGTTACCATGATCGTGATGTTTATTTTTAATACTAAATCATGATATTTATTAAGTATTATGTCATGATTGTAATTGAAATTTTAATTTTAATTGTATGTAAAATTGTAAAATTGTAATTGTATGTATTCATGTCACGATTCACTTTTATTAAAACTGTAAAATTTGTAATTTTGTAAAATTCTAAAAATATAATTGTAATTGTATGCATCGTGATTGTAATTTTAATTGTATGTAAAATTGTAATTGTAATTGTAATTGTAATTTTAATTGTATGTGAAATTGTAAAATTGTAATTGTAATTGTAATTTTAATTGTAATTGTATGTAAAACATTTGTAAAATTGTACTTGTAATTGTAATTGTATTGTGAAATGATTGTAATTGTATGTAAAAGTGTGAAATTATTGTAATTGTATGTAAAATTGTAATTGTAATTGTAATTGTATGTATTGTCATCATTCAATTTTATTAAAAATTTTAAATTTGTAAATTTGTATGAATATAAATAATTTTAAAATAATAAATCTAGAATAATATGAATTTTTGTAACATAATAAAGTTTAGAAAATAATGCAAATAAATACATGTTTAGAATTATCATTATTTTATTATGATCTTACATACCAAAAAATAACAGTATACATTTTGAAGATATCATTCACAGACATTTAAAGCAACCAAATAGTTGTATTATTTTAGGAATTAACATTATAGAAAAAAAATTGATACAGTGCACCATTGTTTTCGAGATCAACATAATTGCAAATTATCAAGTGAAATGATTTTAACATTAACACAATGCAAACTAATTAATTCAAAATACATATTATAATGTTTCAGAAAAAAGAGTCTTAACTATAAGGTTAAGTCCTCTTCTTTATAAAAACCCATCTTCAAAAGTATAAATGATGAAATAACACATGTACCATATCACGCACAGTTCTCATGATCACCCTCATTATCTTTCAGCTCGCTTGGAATGATAACACTATTGTTCTCAAAAATATGTTTTGATCTAGGGTCATGTATCAATACGAACCACCAATCCCTATCTAACACATCCGGGTAAAAAAACACGAGGTTGCAGTGTTTCGGGAAAACATAGGGATCCTTAGCTTCATCCCACATCTTTCTAGAGTTGATACATATCATCCTACTATCACAATATTCGTTTACATTAATTTTATGAAAGTTGTTCCACCACTTGCCTCAAAGGTATCGTTCCTCTCCAATTTTATTCAGCTGATTGACATGGATAAAAATAAATAAATTAGATAATGAAAATTTAAATAAAATATGAAGTAAATATTACATCTGGAGATGGATAAGGAGAACTTCGGGATGAACTTTGAGAAATATTATGGAATGAGTTGGATTTTGAAGAATTGTACATTTGATATAATTATGAGATTTTCTCCCTCCATTTGAGAAAAATCAACAATAAATTTTGGTGTACAAAGTGATT
Organism: Pinus albicaulis; assembly: GCA_034641835.2. NCBI lineage: Eukaryota > Viridiplantae > Streptophyta > Pinopsida > Pinales > Pinaceae > Pinus > Pinus albicaulis. The sequence continues at coordinate 33,165 of JAXQQM020066146.1, read as the reverse complement.
TTGGTCCCTTGACAATGGACTTATTGTTATCAGTGCTAATGTGCAGTTAACCGCACCAGTGCATTTTAGCTACTGTGCACCGGTGTGGTGTTATTAACGGATGCACCAATGCGGTTAGTTAACAAACACATTGAATATTCAGAAATAAAAAAAGCGCAAATTTATCTTTTTAAAGTGAAAAAAAAGTGGTAAATTGAAAAATTGGCGGCATATTATTTTTTGAAATCTAATTTCATAAAAAGGTTCTTTAAATAGTAAAATCTATTCATTATTTCATTGTTTTTGCAAATTTTTTCAGGGAGGGATTTGCACGAGAGACATACCTGGAGCAAGAGAGCAGGAGAGCACTATAGAGCAGGAAAATACTTTCAAACAATAACACTATTCAGAGAATCAGAATTTGAGACATCTAGTGATTCACACAAAAACCCTGTAGTATAGTAAAATTGTTAGATTTTACTGTAATAATTGTTTGTTTTTATAGTTTCTATTGCATTCAATACATGCATAGTAAAATTTTTAAATTTTACAGTGCATTTTCAAACAAAACAAAAAAACAAAAAAAACAAAAACAAAACAAAAACAAAAGAAAAAAAACAAAAAATCCATTCTTACGTTAAGCCCTTGTTTCTTCTTGTTTCCGTGAATTCACAATTAGTGATTTTCATTTTAGATTTATAGAGTTTGTATTGCTATATATATAGGCATATGAAATCTAATCCGCGAGACCACTTGTAGAGTTAGATTACAATCCATGTCGGCCCTTGCATGATTTTTTAAAAAACATATTTTTTTTAATCGATGCGCCCTGTTTAAAAGAATGCACCAGTGGGCTATTATAGTATAGTTCTCCAGGTGCGTACTCACAAAAAAAATGTTTGATAAAAATAATTTTTTATTAATTTATGTCTGTGTTAATTAGTGCAACGGTTAACATATAATGCATCAAATATACTTGTTGATAACGAGCACTGTATGGTGTTTCTACTGTTTTGGCGGTGCATTTATAAGAACCTACAGCTATGGCCTTCAGTGCATGCTTTTGGATAGGCACACTATTTTCTTGATTTAAAAAAAAAAAAATTACCTGAAAAGTATGTGATTTATTTATAAAATATATTAAAAAATGGTATGGTAGAAGTTTCCTATTGATAAAGAAATGGCTGACAAGAGATCAAGTAACAAAAATACTGATAGAAAATCAAGAAAAGAAAAAAGACAAGTTATTTGGAAATTCTCTACAAAAATAAATATTTTTGAACTATATGTACGTTTAACTAATATGTATTGTTTATTGTGTATCATGTAGAGCCAAAAAATGGCGAAGCTCAATAAGGTAAGACTAGAAGATCGTAAAATTTTGATGGAAAAATTGCAGAAGGATGAATCGGGTGAATGAAAAAATACTATCGATCCAATATGAGTTTATTTTTTTAATTTTCATTAATAATATACTTAAAAATATTAGATAAAATGTTTCAAAGAATCTATTAATTCACATATGTTTAATGTTCTACAGGGGGGAATATAGTCGGGAGAAAATATGAGCTTCACAATTGGCACTTGTGCTAGGGTTTCCAGGTCTAGCCACCGCCATGGCTAGAAAGCCGCCCATGAAGCTCCTAAAACTCTAGCAGCTCAAGAACGGAATAGTAAGGGTGAAGCAGAGCCCTTCCCTGGCAATAAATATGGAAAAATATCTGATTTCATCTGCAAGAAGGAGGTCCACTACAGCTGCAGCCACACACGTGATTGGAGAAGGGAAGATGCTCTCCAGAGGAGCTGTTCTAAGAGAATGAAGTTGACGGCCAGGATCTACAATGGTGAGCATACTCTGGCACCCTTCACTCCCCAGATATAAACATGTTGGGCCAGAGGACAAGGGCCCAGGTAAGCTTGTGCCTAAACATGAGACTGCCATTATCCACATCAACGAGGTTCAGACGGAAGTCTGGCTCCACCCATCTCCACCTTTGGATCTAACCAATACCAAGCCCAGCTATGAACATTTTTCAGCATCCTACACAGATCTCAGGCTGAAGGGTTTCAGTATGAAGGACCCCATCAACAGTTGTGCAAGTTTGATCATATCCCCACTGAAAGCCAACATCAAGGAAAAATATGCCATGCATAGCCTTCTTTTTCTCCTTATTGGACCCTTGTTCCAATGCACTTCTCTCTAAAGGCAGACATTACACCCTCCTTCCAGATCCAGATCATACTCCTCAACAACAAAACGTAGCTTCGTTGGGTGTGATCTGTAGATCGGGTGCAAAGTCTGACGCATTTCCTCGAATACAAGTTGAGGATCCCTACTGGCATGCAGTGACTCCTATACAAAGGTAAACAGCTCGAGAACTCCCTCCCGATCTCTTTATACAACATTGAGAAACATGCTACTTTGGTTTTTCCCCTCCGTCTATGAGGAGGGGATTCAGCGTAGCCCTCCTCTGCACAAGATTTCTCCTACAAGGATGATGTCCATGCACAACACCCCAAGAAATATCTCCCTCCTTCTAAAGCTCCCAGGCCCTTTTTAGGGAAAAAAATGGAAGATATGCCAGCGATTGAAATCTCCCACCCTATAGTGGATGATAAGTTTCAGAAATATGCAGAACGAGCCATAATCTTCCGTTTCAACAAATTATGGCCACGCTCAGCAGATCTCTATCAATGGGTTCATAGTTCTTGGACCAATAATACCCATATGTTCTTCTTCTCAAAGGGTTTCTTCATATTCCTCTTTGCTTTTGAGGAGGATTATCAAAAAGATCTAACAGGAGGACCTTGTTTCTCAGGAAAAGATGGGCTATTCCTCACACCGTGGTTCCCAGACTTCGACCCCTCCAAGGCCATCATTACCAATATTTCGATTTGGGTCACGCTCCCAAATTTAATGGCCCCTCTATGGTACTATTTTGTCTTTCAAGGAAAATAAAATACTCTAGGCCGCTTTCTAGCAATAGACATCTACAGGGGGGAATTAGGCATACACACCTTTGGTAGAATATGCGCTAAAATAGACATCAGCTAAGGATTTCCAGATCAAATCAATCTTAGAGTTGGAGACTTCCATTGGACATAGACCATGGATTATGATAATACCGCCTTCCCATGCCGCCACTGCCACCAAATAGGACACCTTCTGAACTCATGCTCCTTCTTCCTAGCCCAAAAGAAGACATGCCTCTGCAAATAAAACTCCAAAAGTTGGAAGCCTTGTGTCTCACCGCCCATGGATGAGATAGTTTCCTTTAGCTCGGATGAGGAAGAGATCAAAGAAGATGTGGAGGGCACAAAGAAAGAAAAGGACATGACCTCGACAAACCCTGATATGCCCACTGGTCCCACGAATGCACATAAACGGTCTCTTGAAACCTCCTCCTCATATTCAGATAAGGAGCCCAATCCTCCAGACACCAACAATATCCAAGTGATACTAGCCCAACAACCCCAGGATGGCTAGGTTAGAGTTTCAAAAAAGAAATGAAAGAAATTCCATACTGAACAAGCCAGCCACTCGGGGTAGTTTCCAATGTTTTTCTTGTGGCTCCCTTGTTATTTTGTTTGTATCTCTTTCTTCTCTCTTTGCTTCTCTATGGGACCGAGGTTGAACGTTTTTCATTTTCGGTCCCTGCTTATTAAGCTTTTATTGCTTGTAATCCATCTTGTACCATACGTTATTTTAATATAAATAGAATAATATACCAAAAAAAATTGTTCCATAGGGACCAACAATGAAGAAAAGGAATGATGTTCTAAGAAAAGAAAAGAAAGAGAACATGCAAATGAAAATGAATTTCTCCTTAGCTCATCTAGAGTGGTGTTGAAGGTTAACAAAAAGGGGAGAAAATTTTACAAAACTTTGAGGGATCTAGTGGAGCGAATGTATAGACGTTATTTCCACATACAATACAAAAATCAATCCAATGATTCCAAGAACCAAATTTTATTTAAATGACAGGACGAGTTTCCAGAGAATTGTTCAATGAGACATGTCATACTTTTAATAACAAAAACGTACAACAACAATAAAGAAGGAATGAGAAAGTAATATTCCTTTAAATTTTTTTATAGAATTATATGTTTATATTACTAGAAAGAAATGATTTATATATATCACTTTTGTTATATTTACTTTTCATATATCAATATAAAAATAAATAGTTTATTGTCATGTTACATTTTCAGGAAGATTATGAAAATCTCAAAGGATCAATGAACTCATATCAGAAATATGCCAGTAGGAATGTCCAAAAATGTGTACAAGGAGATGGTCAAATAAATGGACATAATTGCATCGCACGAGGAGCCATCTCAACAACAACGTGCTTTAAATGTAATATGTAATGATTGAATTTTTTAGATTAGGTAGAATAAATAAACAATTTAGCATTAAATATTATTTTTCAATTTTTTTCATGCAAAAAAGAAAATAAAATGAAACCCATTCAACACATAAAATAGGACGACAAGGAAGAAACGGGTTGATATCTATGTTTGTGAGTAATTGTTACTTCCTTATAAAAACTTAACTAGATTTCATTTTTGTATATTCTAAGCTGTTTTACAACAATAATCATTTAATGTCTTCAAACATGTGCTAACATACAAAGAGGAACCATCGGAATAATTGATTGACATTGGGTTAGCTATGGGTTGTTACTATTTGTTTTCATATCAAAAATTAATTGTGGAACTTGTAAGAATCTCTCTTATTTTACTTAGTTCCATCTATAATTAATAGAACAAAAAAATATTTTAAATTAAATATATGATTTTTTATGGGGTATAAAACTTGCAGGAAACAAAGTATGGAACTGTGCCAACAAATGAAGTTTTGAAAGATGGCATGAAATTTGGTTTTGAAAGAATGTGTATAGTTCATGGGTCAATTCTTTCTATGGTAAATTTATTTTCGATTTACATTGATGTATATTATTTAATATTGCAATTTTCGTTATTCTCATCATTGTATATAAACTCATTACACTTTATTTTATGTTTGTATATGGAACTTGAAGAAGAAGAAAAAAATCAACACTGTGAACAAAACATTCCTAAAATTAACCCAAGTCATGGAAGTAGCTCGAGAAGTGACAACAATTCCAACGAAGAATGATGATCAATATGTTTGGATATCAAAGAAAGGCATTGTATTTTTTGAAATGTTTGTCTTTGAAATCAGAAATTTTGTTTAATGTAATGGACATAGTGTCCCAAATGAAAGACAAAGGGATAACAATAATTGTCCCATTTTGTATGAAAAAGAGTGTATTATATATATATATATACGTCTTAATTTATTCTATTGTGTTCTCCATTGTTGCTGTGAAATGCTACACCATTGATTAAATATATGGATCATTACATATTATAACGAAGAGATGCGAAATCTGATGATATGATATAACAAATTAATCCAAACATCACATTCAAATTTACTAATAAAAATTTAATTGATATGAATACTGTTATAAGATATGTGTCGACTTTTTATGAATAATGAATTTTTAAAAATCATAATAATTTCACTTTCACAGGTCGATGATTCTAAAAAATACAAAATGAACACCGGTGCATGTTAGTTTCTATGCACCGGTGTGTTTGTATGATAATGCACACCAGTGTGTTTCTACGACCTATGGGCACCACATAATTACCAATACTAATTATAATTCTCAGTGCGCTTTATAGACGACTACCATCTGGGCGGTCTGATAGGCATTGCATGCACCAATGCGGTTTTCCTTTAACGCACCGATGTGTTTTTATAACTTAATGGCCCAGTGCATTTTAGCACCTAGACGGCTCGGTGGGGTCTTACACCTTAACGACATGGTGCATGCACCTTCCATCGGCCCAGTGTGACTTGTTGGCTGACATGCACTGGGCCGTTTCTAAATGCCACAGGTCGTTCGAAATTTATTTTCCATCTTGGTGCCTGTATGTTTACAATACCAGTATGTTCACGGTAAAATGCACCGGTGCATTCACACCTGATGCATGCACTAATGAGAAAAACATCTGTAACAACCTCTAGCTACCCAATTTATTTTAATTGTGTTGAAATTCCATTAGAAGCTCTGCCAAAATCTTCGCTACCGAAGACGAATGTTGTAGAAAATGATTTTTTGACAATTTTGGCTAATTTTATAACACTGAAAACCTCCTTTATAACCTCTTCTAGAGGGTCTTTTCCTTGTAGTGTAAAAATTTCTCAATAATTCTCCTTTCCTCAAGTGTCTCGCCATGAGACCTGATTTGTTTAACCACCCCAATTACATGTGTAAAAAATGAGTCTACATTCTCAGACTCTTTCATACAAATTTTCTCATAATCACTTCTAAACATTTGTAGTTTTCTTCTCTTCAGCTTTGACATGCCTTAGTAGGCTATCTGGAGGGTATCCCATGATTTCTTGGGCTTTTTCTCTGCTGCAATCCTTGGGAAGATACTTTCATTAAATGATTGAAATATGTACAAGAGGGCTTTGGAGTCCTTTTTCCTATTATCCCTCAAAAAATCATTTTCTGCTTGTGTCAAAGAATTGTATGCTACCTCATCTGCTGGTTTTTGGAATCCATTCTCCACCAATTCCCAATTTTGTTTAGAATAAAGTAAATAATTCATTTTTATAGCCCAATAATCATAATTTTTTTCCATTAAATTGAGGTATTTGTCGATTAGTCAACCTAAGTGTGATTTTTGCGGCCATTTTCACGGTGTAAAAAAAACTTTCTTATTGTGTAAAAAATTTCTCACTGCTAGTGAATATGCTCCATAAAAAATAATTCAGAACACCTTTTAACTCCTCAGTAAAAACACTTGCAGTAATATAGCTTTAAACCTGCTCTGATCCCATGTTAAAAAAAATTAAAGACAAGGGAATACTTTTCCCAACACACGGAGCTGCGGAAAGATGGTAATCCAGACAATGCCATTGAGGAACTCAAGTCATATGAGACTTCCTTTTAATATAGAGTGGTAGAGATTAAAATTAGTTGACTTTCTCAACTATAATGGAGAAAATGAAATCAAACAAATTACTCAAGGTATAATACAATAACACAAAGTGGTTGCGGTAAAAAATTACACATGAAATTTTCAAAACCATATCACAAAAAAAAGACTTTAGATTATCACTTCATAAAAATGAAATACATTGAAAAATGGAGGCTCCAGCTCCTTCCCCAAGTTAAAACCAAATTCTTATGGAAATTTACACTTTATAGGAGTTGCAGAGAAACTCTCTGTAAAAACCAGTAACTGTTGTTTTCACTCGATACACTCCACACAACCTATGGATCCGACATCCTTGAATGTATCATAAGGGAGAAGTAATATGATTATGTGAAGGAAATGGTGGAATGGTATCACAATCATTCGATTAGCGATGTCCAATTCTCTTTCGTGGTTGTGTTTTGGATTCGAGCAACGGTGGAGGAAATTTTTTCCGTGGTGCTGCACTTCAAAAAACCACAGAATTACAACAATATCATATCTATTTTCTCCATTCAGGGTGATGTTACTGTGGGGAGTAGAAGATAGGTTCACGTGGTCTCAGGATTTCCAACAAAGAGCAGCACCGAGCGGCTTGAGATTCTCGAAGATGATCACCGCATTCTGAGATTCAGATTCTTAGGAGGAGAGTAGCGTCTGAAACACTATCAATCCTTAACCATAGTTCATGAGGTCCACAAGGTGGATAGGAAGGACAAGACACTAGTGATTGAGTCATACGTGGTTGACGTGCTAGAGAGGAATAGCCACAGTGATATACACCTATTCATGGACACAATTATTAAATGAAATATTCAGTCGTTGGCTCACATTTGTGGGAATTTTCCCACACATTTCCAATAGAAGCCTAAGAGATTGATGGAAGTATAGAAGTGCAACCTCCCTCATTGTTGAGATCTAGAGATCAAATGGGGTTTTAATTATATGCGTTGATTACTAGAGCCCACACTAGTACATATGGTCAATTTTTTGACACTTTAGCTCAAACATTTTTGATGTATTTTCAGAAAGTTCCCAATTTTTTCTCAATTTTTTAAATCCCACCACGTGGTGTCGTTGTTGACACCCCAATGGTGATGTTTTCACTCCTGCAACACTACGAAAAAGTGTCACTATTGCGACCCACCCGGTTAGGGTGTTGTAATAGCGACAGTAATAGAAGACAATGTCGCTATAGTGACATCCATGTTATGTGCATCGGTATACCGATGGATATGAAAAGACAATTGAAGAACGATCACTTTCCCTTTGACAAAGTCAAAGTTGACTTGGTCAACTAGTGTCGCAATAGCGATGGTTTATTTTAAATATATAGGGCACGTTCTAAATATGTTTTCTGACAATGTTTCTTTAATAGAGACAAATTTTACTGTAGTAGCGACAGTTCATAAAGGGTATACGGTATTTTGTCTACTAAAAAACATAATTATTTTTTTCTTTGTAGGATAATTTGCGGCAATGGCAGAAAACATTATAGGTGGAAAACAAATCCGAGAGGGTGAAAGGGGTGATGGTAAAGTTTATTTCGCTTGCAACAAATGTTTTTTGAGTGTTAGAGTTTTAATAGCAACAACAATAAAGCATTGTAAGAAATATGGCACATTGATGGAGGATCGAATGAATATCGTCCTGTGGTAATTAATTTGCAATATATATATATATATATATATATGTATTCATTATCTATCTTCATTTTGATTATATAGTAAAATTTTATATTATTTTAATATTTATTATATACTCACTAATGTTTAATGATAGTTTGTAAATTTTATAAAGGCACAGTTTCCCCCTAATGTTTTACAGAACCTTCCATAGCTAAATAGTAGTAGATTATATGATGTTTCGCCACAAGAGAATATTGAAGAAAATAGTAGTACTAGAAATGATGTTGTATAAGGTGAAGAACATGAAGCAAATGATGAAGATGATGTTAATGATCCCATGGAGGTAGATGATGACAATAATGACACAGTTCACAATGATGGGACAAATCAAATGCTCCAAAACTTGTATGGTGAGTCGGATGATGGTGGTGGAGATAGTGATGGTGTTCATGATGTATCTCTGATTCAAATGTCGAATGAACGACTTTTTGAACACTCAAATTCAACTCTTCTCTCCACTACATTGTTGCTGGTGAACTTAAATGTTATGAATAATTTGTCGAATAGATGTATGACACAGATCCTAAGGTGTGCAATATGTATATATGATCACATATATATAAATTTTCATTATTTTCCATTTTTTGTTATTGTAATAAATGTGTAAAATAATAATTCAATACTTATATACGATTAATAATCTTTACATTAACTAGTTTTTTTTTATGTTGTAGATTGTTGGGTGAATTTTTCTTACCATTGCCAAATACTTCACCTCACACATATCGAGATTTACGTGCTATTATGAAAGCCTTTGGAATGGAATATAACACTATATATGCATTTCCTATAGATGATATTATATATTACAGAGAACATGCGTCAAAACCAGAATGTATGAAATATGGTACTAGTAGATATCGAACCGATCAACTAAAAAAAAAGGTGCCCCAAAAGGTTCTTCGTCAGATTACCATAATTCCATGCTTGCAGTGAATGTTCAGGTGTAAGAGCATAGCATAGTTTATGGATTAGCATTCGAAGAATAGAAGTGGATATGGTGTTCTTTGAATTCCTGCAGATGGTTCTGCATTTAGGGAAATCTAGGAAAAATATAATTTATATTTTGAAAATGAACCTCGTAATGTCAGTATTTCATTGGAAGTTGATGGTGTTAATCCATTTGGAGAGCTTAGTCTAATTACTCAGTGTGGCCTATTTTCATTATCAACTATAACATTCATCCTTGGATTTCAATAAAGATGGAGCACATAATGTTGACTATGATTATTCTAGGTATTTGATAAGATGGAGCACATAATGTCTCATTGTTTACATAATATATTTTATTTATTTAATTACTTATATATACATATCAGGGTAGTAATTATGTACCGTAATTTTAAAAATTAGGTAAGTACCACGTCAAAGATATGAATGTATATATCGAGCCTCTTATCGATGAGCTAATAAAGTTATGGCATAGAATAACTATGTATGACATCACTTAACAAATCAAGCATAAGAGATTTCAATGTCATGGAATGCTTGTATCGACAATTCATGATGACCGACGACTAACACAATTTTGTGGTATGTAATATTTCATTGCATTTTAAGATAGTATATAATTATTTAAATTAGATATACCATATTGCATGTTTTTAAAATGATCTCATTGTATAATTGTCATTGATCCATCTACTTTAGGTCTTCAAACAAAGTGTAGATTTTCATGTCCAGTTTGTGGCCATAAGAGGAAGTATTGTCATTCATTGGATTTAGGAAAGATGGTGTTTGATGACTATAGGCACTTCTTCTCAAGAAACCATAAGTATCGTACTACTGAAAAACATCTTTTCAATGATAAATAAGAAATTGGATTAAAGCCACGAAGAATGACACCTTGGTTGTGGAAGTTGGAATATAACAAAATTAATAATCGTTGAGGTACATAATTTGTCTATATATGTATGTATGTATATATAAATATATATATATATATATAGATATATATATAAATTTTTTATGTAATGTTTTGAATTTTTGTTTTAATTATTTAGTATATTTTATTTTATTTGATAATTATTGTTCTAATTTATTTTATTCTTTAATATCAAGGTCATCGTCGTGAAGGTACTAATATTGTACTTCCACCTGGAATGAAATATTATCATTCTCAATTCACATGGTTGCCCTACTATGAGGACCTAAAAACAACTCATTTGTTTAATACAATGCATATCGGGAAGAATGTGACAGAAACATTATAGCAAGCCATAGATGGTGTGCATGATAGAGATAAAATTTTCAAAATTTGTGTTGACATTGAGAAATCGAATCATGTAATGAAAAGTGTGATCCACCGATCAAATAACAATGGAGGTCGAAATTATAATAATAATCCATGGTTATTAACAAAGCAACAAAGCAATGATGTAAAAGAGGTCGTTAGAAGAATTAAATTTCCAATAGGTTTTTCTTCAAACATAAATAATATCTTAATGAACAAAGGTGACATTAGTGGGGTGAAAAAACATGATTGGCATAACTTTGTCAAGGTAATTTTTTTGGTATACAATTTTGTATATTATTGTTTGAATACATCTTTTAAATTTTTCTCTTTTTTTTTTTCTGTTTAATTTTGAAACCAATAAAGAATCATTTTTTATTTTTATAGTATGTTCTATAGGTATGTCTCCCAAACGACTTCGACAACAATGTCAAACAAGTTATATATGATCTTGGTAAATACATGAGGTAAGTAGTTTTGATTAAGTAGGAGAAAAAATTGTAGCATTAAGTACATATTTTTTGTCCTACTTTGAAACATAATATATATTATGTTTCATTGAAATAACCTTGCGTAATGATTTACAAATGGTTTTCTTTGAAAGAAATCATCAAGAAGAAGTAAATTATTGTAAGAGAGTAATTCCTCGGCTAATGTGTGAAATGAAAAAGTATCTACCTCTCCAACATTCTTCAATGCACAAGAACACTACTTGATACACCAAGTTGAGGAGAGTGAAATGTGTGGACCAGTACACACAAGGTTAATGTGGATGGTGGAGAGGCACTTGAAATCCTTGAAGGATTTGGTTAGACAAAGAGCACATCCTGAGGGTTCTATGGTGGAGGGATATGTGGTATATGAATCCATGGTGTATATTAGTCATTATCTTCCTATATTAGTTGCACAAGCCATGGACGTTGTGGATTGCATTTGGGATGTGAACTCCATCAAAAAAATTGAAGGGGAGCACTTGTTGGGAAAAGGTAGAATGAAGAAAGTGAGAGGTAAGAGATTTATTATATATAATAGATATAATGTTTCATTTTTTTACATCATGTATATGATCATATTCATTTAAGTCTTATTATTTCATCATTTATTAATTAATATAATTTACCATGTTTACAAGTTATATTTAATATTGGTGAATTATTGTTTTTTTTTTAGGTGCTCAAGATTATGAGGCACTACTTTTATAATTTGCAAATATTCTTGAGTGGATGGGTAAATGAATTGAAAGATGTGAAGAACATTACGACAGTAGGTTATCATGGCATCTACTATCTCAATTTTTTAGAGAAGCTTATCGTAGTGGAGATGGAAATGTTATGGACAGGGAAATTGATTTAGCATATGGTTTGAAAGACATAAAGGTAAGAAATTAATTCACCTATTTTATCTAGTACTTATTTTATATTATATTTACAATGTGACAATAGGTTTGATTTTTTCAAATAATTTTCAAGCTGTGTAAATTATATGATTAATTATTAATTGAAAATGCATATTTTTCATGTTTGACATAGTGCAGTTGAAAGACCACAAGGCTATGTGGTGCAATGGTCGTAAATTTTGAATCAGACAATTGGATGATAACAGGAAAAATTCTTATAGTGGGATAATTACAGTATTCCATGTCACAAATGTTTCCTCTAGGAGTGACAACCATCCTCGAGAATCTGAAAATAGATATTATGGGTATTTAGATGATATAGTTGAGTGTCACTTTAATTCCTTCAAATTAGTTTTGTTCGACGTCAAATGGTATAGGCTAAAAATGAATGTACGTGATGATGATAGAACTCTTATTTAACATGACAATGGATTTCCAATGGTTAAAACATTTTAATTTGAAGTAGGAAAAGATTGATATGTTTTTCCAAGACAATGTGAACAGGTCTTTTAGTGAGAGGTTCCAGGTGAGAACGAATGGTAATTTTCTGTTAGATATGATCCAAGAGGAAGGCCAGTAGAGTATACTATAGCAGAAGAATATGATATTGATCAAGAAGAAGATGATGCAGTCCGAGATGAGGAGGAAGATGCATTGATAGACAAATAATATAGAGAAGATGAACCAGACGTAGGAGAGGATGCAACAATTATTGATGATAATGTCAATGATGATATTATTGAAAATGAGATAATTGATGATGTTGATGACATGGTCGATCATTTCAACACCGTTTCTAAATCAGATGTCGATATAGATGTCGTTCAGTTGGATGAATATCAAGAAGATACAAAATAAGAATGATACAGATGTTGTGTTCGAGTATGAACTGGTATGTTATAACTTTATATTTTAATATGTACGAATTATTTTCTTTAAATAATTTAGTTATGTGGGTTTATTAAATGTTTTTTATTATGTCAAACCAATAAATAATTTCCATACTAGTGTACAGACTAAACTAAAATTATGTTTTTATACAAACACATGAAAATTTTGTTTACCTTAATTAATTTTTCATTTGTTCGAATTCTATTTCATATATTGGGTATTGGGGAAATGAGAGTGATTTTATGGGGATGGGAGGGGCCTTATGAGCTTCCACATTCACGTGGTTGGCCTTCTTTAGTAGAGAATAAATTATTCTTGAAACCAAGAGAAGCTCATTCATATTTATTTTCATCATCGTAAATGTCATCATTGTTCTCAGATTATTGCAGCGGCAAAATTTTTGAAATTGTTAGAAAACATTAGGTCACTTATGACATGATATTACCCTACACCATTATCTTTATAAGCCAAGAGTGACCTATGAATGGGGCCAACGTTGAATGTTTTTCAAATTGTTATTGTATGCACTAAAATATGACATAGACAGAGTCCTCGCATGCGTTGAAGATATAGACGTTAGGTTTCTAGACTCAAAGATGACTCACAAACCTAGTATTATAAATAGATATTTAGTTGATCCTTTAGTTGGATCATTACTTAATCCTAATTAACTGAGTAGTGAGACATTAAAAGTGTGTAATTAATCATGAAATTAAACAAATATGGATATGATAGGGAAACCTCTAAACCCCTAACCCATTTATCCCCCTAAACCCTAAACATCTAACCCCTTAAACCCTAATTACCAACCCCTAACCCATTTAACCCCCTAAACCACTTAAACCCTAATTCCTAACCCCCAACCCATTTAACTCCCTATACCCCTAAACCCCTAGCCCATTTAACCCCCTAAACCCTAAACCGCTAAAACCTTAACCCCTAACCCCTTAAACACTAATTCCCAACCCCTAACCCATTTAACCCCCTAAAAATATAAACCCCTAGCCCGTTTAACCCTGAAACCCTTGACCCCTAACCCCTAAACCCTTAACGCCCTAAACCCCTAAACCCCTAACCCATTAACCCCCTAGACCCTAAACCTCTAAACTGGCCTTAACCCCTAAGCCCTAAACATATAATCCATTAACCCCTAAAGCACAAAATAATTTCCACACCTTCACCTGTCAAACGGTCATCAAGAATGTTGGCAATATTGCGTCCTGAAAGTTCACTGCTTCAACACTCCTCACACAAATTCCACTGCTTCAAAATTTCGCACAGAAAGTTCGTTGCTCGCATCTGGAAAAATAAAAATAAAACCCACTTGGTAATAACAACAAAACCCTGAAAAACATGAATTTTGCCGCAAATAAACCGCACACACACAAATACCAAATGTAGCATCAAAGAGCACCATAATAACACATTTGAAGCCGAAAACACCTAAACCTGCCTATCGGTAATCAATTAACGCTAATAAATTATCCACCAACACCCTTAAAACAAATTTTACACTACTAGAGCTCAACACAACCCAACTTAAATCCCTACTGCACGAACAATCGCCCTTTCCTGTACCTCCGTTGTACAATAGAATTAACACCTGTCTCGAATTTTGGACTCGGGCATATGGTGGTGCATTCACATCATCCAAAAATTTCACACAAAATCCTAATGTTAACTATGGAGAAATGAAAAATTGCAATGGTGCGGACAAACTATTCGATCCCCACTGATCGAAGATGTCACTGCATAAGCAATGACATAACAATATATTTCAAAACTGATCACATAGAGAATTTAATGCCTATATCATTGACTATAATCTATTTCCCGTGAACTTTATGTATTAATGATCAATTTCCACAAGCTTTATTTAGTAATGATCAATTTCTCATATGCACTTGACTAGTAAATAGTCATTATTTTAATGTTTATATCATTCACTATAATATATTTTCCATAAACTTTATTTACTCATGATCAAATTTTCATATACACTTAGATTCGTCCATTAGTACTCATTAAAAATTTATTTCCACAAACTTTGTTTACTTACAATCATTTTTCGTATACACTTGATTCATACATTATTACTCATTAAATTAAATTTTTCAAGTGAAAATGATACTTCTTTGTTATTCAAGAAGAATAAAAATAAGTACAAACAATCTTACAAAAATTGTAATTTCCTACAACAAGAAAACTAGATTTTGAACTGCCTTGAAGAGGCAGAATTTCAGCTATGCATCTAAATCTATATGAACTTATATATGTGAGATGATTGTTAATAACTATAATATGTGACACTATCGATAAAATGATTACATGTTGACTGAATATACATGAACATAAATAATGGGAGAGCATCATAAAAAATGATTTATCCTCTTTTAACTATTTTATACATGGTGAGTTGAGAGAAAAGATAAGATGAGATAATTATATTATGTCCAACTGATGACCACAAATTAGGTCAAAGGGACTACAGAGTACAATGATGTCCATACAATGTGGGATAACCAACCGATCTCCTATAAAAATACAATGCATGACTATAAAAGGTACAATGCAGGAACATAAAAACACATTTTATGGAATGCCTTGGCAGAGAAGGTCCAGGAGCTAATGGGGCTGAGGATCAAACCCATCTCTCGTGACATCTGAGGCTGAATGAACACTGAAAAAACTCCACAATGTGTGTTGGCCCAATGAACGGCTGGTGGAAAGTGCGGATTGTCTGCTAGATCGTTGCATGGGGAAGTTTGTGCACTGCTGAAGTCTAGAGGACTAAGAGAGAAATTTATTTGCCCACTAAAGGATTTCAGTCCAAATGAATTATGTGGATTACTTGTACAATATTTCCAATGAATTCTTCATAATAAATATGAACAAAATCTATTTAGAGAGTTTTTTTTAATAAACTGTCTACAATTATATTAAACTCTTATGTACATGTGTAAGAAATTTATCATACTCATTAATTAAATTATATGGTATTATAGGCTGAAAAAATTAGTTTAGAACTGACCAATGATTCACATAGTCTAATGATCATAGTCAAAATTACACCTAACTACCAATATTTCTAGAGAAAACACACAAATCCAAAGAGTGAATAATTTGAAAAATTATTTCATGTAATAAGTGAAGGCACCCTCATAACTAGATACGAATATAATTGACCAGAACTCTTACCTTGCTTACCTTTACCACTTGTCCCCCTAAACCCCTTCCTATAGTAACATTGCGTATCAACTCAATGCAAAACATAAATGACACGTTAGCTATAAATTATAGATATAAAATAATAGCTTCTGTATATACTCCTCGGTTTAATAAATCCAAGAGCGAGTTTTATATGTTCAGACTGGAGAAGATATTAACAAACGCGGGTATGTGTTGCGAGGAATAAATTTGGAGAGACAGGCAGCGAATGCACTGATCCTCTCATATAGTATAGTGTAGGTCGTTGTAATATTATGACCATAGAAGAAGAAACACAGAAGAAGGGTTTGGGGTCTGTTTATTATTCTTACGGGCAAGAAATTGACCCCAACCGAGGAGGACCAGTTAACGAGATCGAGTCTCGCTGGACAAATATTAGCTTGCATTCCTCCTGCCCTGTTGATCATGGCCGCCGTTCCTCCCCACTCAGACGCCGCAGCAACAACAAGAAGCTGAAGCTGCTGCAATGACTCTGTGGATGAACGGTGAGTTTTCCACGGTTTCATTAGGGTTTTTGCTTTGCCAAAGTGGGTGTATTGATAATTTTCTTCCACTTACTTTTAGAGATTCAGGGTTTTGAACTTGGAAACCTTATTTTGTCATTCTTCACTGTATGTTTCTTAAACCTATTTATCTTTTTCGTTTTTTTATTGTGTTCTTTTATGGTGCCTAGTTCAATTCTAGCTGAGTTTTGTCCGGTAAAATGATGCAATTTCTTTCTGAAACAGAGCCAATGCTAAAATAATTCAAAGATTTATCCGATTTACTCTTGCCTTGGACTGGAATTTGAGTAGAAACTCTTTGAAGTTAAATGAACTAAATTTTATTGAAGTTTGTTATCTTGTTATCTCCTATTACGGTCGTCCTGCACAGAAGTATAGTTCATATTGAATTCCATCAATGGTTTAATCGATGGTTTACGACAAGCTAATGTCATGTAATCTTTAATTTCGGTTATCTGTTGATCAGTTAAGATTTATTAAACTACAGGCTAGTTTTTTTTGGAAATTATTGAGGATGTTTCCTTTAAACTGCATGAATGCTGAGCATTCGGTACCTCACCATGAGGTGGGATACTTTGCTGCACTTTATCGAAACTGTCATGTCTTGCTTGCTAGGAGGCATTGATGCTCCTTCTGTGGAATTGCACTTTATCGAAACTGTCATGCCTTTCTTGCTAGGAGGCATTGATGCTCTCTCTGATAGTACTAAACATGTCATATCTGGCGGAATTGAACTCCGGAGGGGGAATGTCACCACCTCTAACCTTCCCAACTTGTCAAGTCCCCGGTGTAAAAGATGCTAAATATATTTATTTACGTTTAAATATTGGTATAACGTTTTACATTATACATAAAACGTCATGACTGAGTAGATTTAGTCTTACGATGGACCTGCTATTTTATGGGACGAGTCACGAGACATATCATTCTATCGGGAGATACCCCAAGAGTAGCAACATAAACTTTTTGATAGATGCTTCTCGTATGTCAATGTGGAAACCATGCACCTTCCCGATGAGGATATATTCAACGAAATGAAGTTGACTACAGTATTTAACCGCTTAAGATTCTTTGGCTGAGATGCTGCTAGTAGGGTATAACCATTCTACCAAATTTTCCTGGGCCCGATCACGGTCACAAGCATGAGCACAAGCAACCCATGACGGAAAAAAATACAAACAAGCACACGAAGAATCGGCTCACAAGGGGCTAACATGTCGTGTGGGAGACTTGAACCTTGGTGGGGCACTGTGAGAATTTATTATCAGTGTTGCACGGCGACAACAGTGTGGGTTGCAATCTCCACATTTCCCATGCTTTTGGGATCGGGGACACCTGGGAAATGTTACCCACATTCCCATATGTAAAAATACAAGGGGAAGGTCTCACCAATGTGGGGACCATGTTTCTTTAAAAGGAGTGAATATTGGGGTTGCCAAAAAATAATAATTTATGAGTGGAGAAGTTCGATATTCAACCTTATAGTTCTACTTATTGCTGGCATTCTATGTAATGAATGACAATGTTAATTATTAAAGTAAAAGTGTACCCAAGAGCACCAAGCCCTTCTTTATGTACCCTAGTGAAAATCTACCCATCTCATTTTAATGCTTGGAGGGTGATATTGATGACGAGGATCCCAATATATGCAGTGATTTTGATGATATGCAGGTATTTTTTGTAGCGTGAATTGTTTTGGACAATGGAGGTCATCTAGAGTGTCATTGTTGATGTATTTTTGGTTCAAATATGGATTGTAGTGGGTGCTATTTTGGTTCTATGCACACTTGATGTATATATCAGAGACTTCGCACATTTCTGTACAACGGTTTGGATTCATGTGGACGAGTATGAATATTTATGTATTTCTTTTTCAAAATTTCAACATTATGTATTTTTTGTTTGACTAGTTTTTGGGTCTATTTCTTTTTCTTGTTCTTTTTCTGATTCATGGGTTTTGGGTTGACCAGTTCAGTGACGATTGTCCATTGTCATTTTCAACTTTAATTGTTGATTGTTGATTCTAGAATCTAGATACTGCCGACCTTAGACCAAGTCTTTGACTCACCACTCTTTACTATTTTTGAGTATGAGGGCGGAAACGTGAACCTGGGTTACACTTTTGTGAGAATTGCGGGTTGAAATTTTTTTTCGGCAATAGTTCGGCCGAACATTTTATAGAGTTCGGCCAAACTATGAAATAGTTCGGCCGAACTTGTTTTTACAGTTCGTCCGAACTCGTGATTCCGTTTTAGACCGACTACCATCGACGGCGCGGGCAAACAAAGACTTTGTCGGATTGAGGGATAATATATATTATGTTTCATTGAAATAACCTTGCGTAATGATTTACAAATGGTTTTCTTTGAAAGAAATCATCAAGAAGAAGTAAATTATTGTAAGAGAGTAATTCCTCGGCTAATGTGTGAAATGAAAAAGTATCTACCTCCAACATTTTTCAATGCACAAGAACACTAACAGATACACCAAGTTCAGGAGATTGAAATGTGTGGACCAGTACACACAAGGTCAATGTGGAAGGTGGAGAGGCACTTGAAATCCTTGAAGGCTTTGGTTAGAAAAATAGCATGTCCTGAGGGTTCTATGGTGGATGGATATGATGGTGTATATTAGTCAGTATATTCCTATATTAGCTGCGCCAACTATGGATGCTGTGGATTGCATTTGGGATGTGAACTCCATCAAAATTTTTGAAGGGGAGCACCTGTTGGGAAAACGTAGAATGAAGAAAGTAAGAGGTAAAATATTTATTATATATAATACATATAATGTTTCATTTTTTTACATCATGTATATGATCATATTCATTTAAGTCTTATTATTTCATCATTTATTAATTAATATAATTTACCATGGTTATAAGTTATATTTAATATTGGTGAATTATTGTTTTTTATTGAGGTGCTCAAGATTATGAGGCACTAATTTTATACATTGCAAACAATCTCGAGTGGATGAGTGAATGTATTGAAAGATGTAAAGAACATTACGACGGTACGTTATCATGGAAACTACTATCTGAATTGGTTAGAGAAGCTATTCGTACTAGAGATGGAGATGTTACAGGTAGGGAAATTGATTTAGCATATGATTTGAAAGATAGAAAGGTAAGAAATTAATTCAAATATTTTATTAAGTAATTATTTTATATTATATTTATAATGTGACAACATGTTTGATTTTTCACATAATTTTCAAGTTGTGTAAATTATATGATTAGTTATTAATTGAGAATGCATCTTTTTCATGTTTGGAATATTGCAGTTGAAACACCACATGGCTATGTGGTGCAATGGTCGTAAATTTCGCATCAAACGGTTTGAAGATAATAGGAAAAATACTAATAGTGGGATAACTGCAGTATTCCACGTCACTAATGTTTCCTCCAGGAGTGACAGACATCCTCGAGAATCTGAAGATAGATATTATGGGTATTTAGATGATGTAGTTGAGTGTGACTTTAATTCATTCAAATTAGTTTTGTTCGACTTCAAATGGTATATGCTATGAATGAATGTATGTGATGATGACATAACTCTTATTCAACATGACAATGGATTTCCAATGGTTAAAACATCGCAATTTGAAGCTAGAAAAGATCGCTATGTTTTTCCAAGCCAATGTGAACAAGTCTTTTACTCAGAGATTCCAGGTGAGAATGGATGGTCATTTGCTATTATATATAATACATGAGGAAGGCTAGTGGAGTATAATGTAGAGGAATAAGATGATATTTATCAAGAAGA
This sequence comes from Pinus albicaulis, assembly GCA_034641835.2. Classification (NCBI taxonomy): domain Eukaryota; kingdom Viridiplantae; phylum Streptophyta; class Pinopsida; order Pinales; family Pinaceae; genus Pinus; species Pinus albicaulis. The sequence goes on along the minus strand of JAXQQM020066146.1, from coordinate 12,457 downwards.
AGATGATGCAGTGGCAGATGAGAATGAAGATGCATTGATAGACGAAGACGATAGAGAAGATGAACCAGGCGTAGGAGACAATGCAACAATTATTGATGATGATGTCAATGAGTATATTCTTGAAAATGACATAATTGATGATAATGATGACATGGTCTATCATTTCAACACCATTTCTGAATCAGATGTTGATATATATGTTGATCAGTTGGATGAAGATCAAGAAGATATAGAAGAAGAATGATACAGATGTTGTGTTGGAGTATGAGATGGTATGTTATAAATTTATATTTTAATATGTATGAATTATTGTATTTAAATAAGTTACTTATGTGGGTTTATTACATGTTTTTTATTATGTCAAACCAACAAATAATGTCCATACTAGTGTACAAGCTAAACTAAAATTATGTTTTTATACAAACACATGAAAATTTTGTTTACGGACTTAATTAATTTTTGGTTTGTTCGTATTATATTTCATAGAATGGGTATTGGGGAAATGAGAGTGATGTGAGGGGCCATATGAGCTTCCACCTTCACGTGGTTGGTCCTATTCAGTAGAGAGTAAATTATTCTTGAAACCAAGAGAAGAACATTCATCTTTATTTGCATCATCGTAAATGTCATCATTGTTCTCAGATTATTACAACACCAAAATTGTTGAAATTGTTAGAAAACATTAGCTCACTTATGACATGATATTACCCTACACCATTATCTTTATAAGCCAATAGCGACCTGTGAATGCGGCCAACGTTGAATTTTTTTCAAATTGTTACTGTATGCCCTAAAATTTGACATGGACAGACTCCTCACATGCCTTGACAATATAGGAGCTAGGTTTCTAGACTCAAAGATGACTCACAAACCCAGTATTATAAATATATATTTAGTTTATCCTTTAGTTGCATCATTACTTAATCCTAATTAACCGAGTAGTGAGACATTAAAAATGCCTAATTAATCACGAAATTAAACAAATATGGATATGACAGGGAAACCTCTGAACCCCTAATCAATTTAACCCCCTAAACCCTAAACCTCTAACCCCATAACCCCTAATTCCCAACTCAACCCATTTAAACCCCTAAACCACTTAAACCCTAATTCCTAACCCCCAACCCATTTAACTCCCTATACCCCCCTAAACCCCTGCCATTTAACCCCTAAACCTCAAACCTCTAAACCCTTAACCCCTAACCCCTTAAACACTAATTCCCAACCCCTAACCCATTTAACCCCCTAAAAATATAAACCCCTAGCCCGTTTAACCCTGAAACCCTAAACCTATAAACCCTTGACCCCTAACTCCTAAACCCTTAACGCCCTAAACCCCTAAACCCCTAACCCATTAACCCCCTAGACCCTAAACCTCTAAACTGGCCTTAACCCCTAAGCCCTAAACATATAATCCATTAACCCCTAAAGCACAAAATAATTTCCACACCTTCACGTGTCAAATGGTCATCAAGAATGTTGGCAATATTGTGTCCTGAAAGTTCACTGCTTCAACACTCCTCACACAAATTCCACTGCTTCAAAATTTTGCACAGAAAGTTCATTGCTCGCATCTGGAAAAATAAAAATAAAACCCACTTGGTAATAACAACAAAACCCTGAAAAACATGAATTTTGCCGCAAATAAACCGCACACACACAAATACCAAATGCAGCATCAAAGAGCACCATAATAACACATTTGAAGCCGAAAACACCTAAACCTGCCTATCGGTAATCAATTAACGCTAATAAATTATCCACCAACACCCTTAAAACAAATTTTACACTACTAGAGCTCAACACAACCCAACTTAAATCCCTACTACACGAACAATCGCCCTTTCCTGTACCTCTGTTGTACAATCGAATTAACACCTATCTCGAATTTTTGACTCGGGCATATGGTGGTGCATTCACATCATCCAAAAATTTCACACAAATCCCTAATGTTAACTATGGAGAAATGAAAAATTGCAATGGTGCGGAAAAACTATTCGATCACCACTGATTGTAGATGTCACTGCATAAGCAATGACATAACAATATATTTCAAAACTGATCACATAGAGAATTTAATGCCTATATCATTGACTATAATCTATTTCCTGTGAACTTTATGTATTAATGATCAATTTCCACAAGCTTTATTTAGTAATGATCAATTTCTCATATGCACTTGACTAGTATATAGTCATTATTTTAATGTTTATATCATTCACTATAATATATTTTCCATAAACTTTATTTACTCATGATCAAATTTTCATATACACTTAGATTCGTCCATTAGTACTCATTAAAAATTTATTTCCACAAAATTTGTTTACTTACAATCATTTTTTCGTATACACTTGATTCATACATTATTACTCATTAAATTAAAATTTTCAAGTGAAAATGATACTTCTTTGTTATTCAAGAAGAATAAAAATAAGTACAAACAATCTTACAAAAATTGTAATTTCCTACAAAAAGAAAACTAGATTTTGAACTGCCTTAAAGAGGCAGAATTTCAGCTATGCATCTAAACCTATATGAACTTATATATGTGAGATGATTGTTAATAACTATAATATGTGACACTCTCGATAAAATGATTACATGTTGACTGAATATACATGAACATAAATAATGGGAGAACGACATAAAAAATGATTTATCCTCTTTTAACTATTTTATACATGGTGAGTTGAGAGAAAAGATAAGATGAGATAATTATATTATGTCCAACTGATGACCACAAATTAGGTCAAGGGGACTACAGAGTACAATGATGTCCATAAAATGCGGGATAACCAACTGATCTCCTATAAAAATACAATGCATGACTATAAAAGGTACAATGCAGGAACATAAAAACACATTTTATGGAATGCCCTGGCAGAGAAGGTCCAGGAGCTAATGGGGCTGAGGATCAAACTCATCTCTCCTGACATATGAGGCTGAATGAACACTGAAGAAACTCCACAATGTGTGTTGGCCCAATGAACGGCTGGTGGAAAGTGCGGATTGTCTGCTAGACCGTTGCATGGGGAAGTTTGTGCACTGCTGAAGTCTGGAGGACTAAAAGAGAAATTTATTTGCCCACTAAAGGATTTCAGTCCAAAGGAATTATGTGGATTACTTGTACAATATTTCCAATGAATTCTTCATAATAAATATGAACAAAATCTATTTAGAGAGTTTTTTTTAATAAACTGTCTACAATTATATTAAACAAACTCTTATGTACATGTGTAAGAAATTTATCATACTCATTAATTAAATCATACGGTATTATAGGCTGAAAAATTTAGTTTAGAACTGACCAATGATTCACATAGTCTAATGATCATAGTCAAAATTACACCTAACTACCAATATTTCTATAGAAAACACACAAATCCAAAGAGTGAATAATTTGAACAATTATTTCATGTAATAAGTGAAGGCACCCTCATAACTAGATACGAATATAATTGACCAGAACTCTTACCTTGCTTACCTTTACCACTTGTCCCCCTAAACCCCTTCCTATAGTAACATTGCATATCAACTCAATGCAAAACATAAATGACACGTTAGCTATAAATTATAGATATAAAATAATAGCTTCTGTATATACTCCTAGGTTTAATAAATCCAAGAGCGAGTTTTATATGTTCAGACTGGAGAAGATATTAAAAAATGCGGGTATGTGTTGCGAGGAATAAATTTGGAGAGACAGGCAGCGAATGCACTGATCCTCTCATATAGTATAATGTAGGTCGTTGTAATATTATGACCATAGAAGAAGAAACACAGAAGAAGGGTTTCGGGTCTGTTTATTATTCTTACGGGCAAGAAATTGACCCCAACCGAGGAGGGCTAGTTAACGAGATCGAGTCTCGCTAGACAAATATTAGCTTGCATTCCTCCTGCCCTGTTGATCATGGCTGCCATTCCTCCCCACTCAGACGCCGCAGCAACAACAAGAAGCTGAAGCTGCTGCAATGATTCTGTGGATGAACGGTGAGTTTTCCACGGTTTCATTAGGGTTTTTGCTTTGCCAAAGTGGGTGTATTGATAATATTCTTCCACTTGATTTTAGAGATTCAGGGTTTTGAACTTGGAAACCTTAATGGATTGTAGATTTATGTGGTGTATATTTTCAGAATCAGAGCTCGGAATCTCCACAGTTCTCATTTTTCAGTCAAGTTTCGGGTCTAAAGCAAGACCCATCATCAGGACAAATCTGCAAAAAAGAGAGACAAATATTGTTAAATAAATAGTGGAAAATCAACATGAAAGAGAGCCGACCAAATACCCATTAATTGGTTTAGATTTCAATTAATTCATATTTTATTTTAATTTTTATTTAGAAGAGTTTTTTCAGTGTTTATGATTATTAAAATAATCAAAATCATTATTTTGGTAACTCAAGATGTATTGCTAATAATGTTAGAAAGATTCTAAATATTAATATTCATATTAATAAAGTCTTAGGATTCTCTTATTTAAGGATATTTAATTTATATTATTGTGTTAATGATTTCTAAATGCCAAGAAAAATTAAGGAGAAGTTATTATATTCCAAAATTGATGATGTGAAGGGGAGTGCTAGGAAAGTGATTTAAAGGATCGATTCAATGGCTAGATTCTCATTGAATTTAAAGGACCCTATGTAGATTATAATATCAACCATTATTATTAAACTTTAAAAAGTTCTAGGAATTATATATAATTTTAGATTATGAATTATACTAAAAGATTAAGCTATCTATATTATTAAAGAATAGAATTCTAAAGATAACTTAATACTATGTAAAGGGCCTAAGGTGAATATACTAAAAGATTAAGGATAAGACTCTAACAATGTTATAAGGTCACAATGAGATTAAAGTAATTACTATTATATTACTAAGAATCAATGATAAGAGATCCCAAGGCTATCTTAAATTCTTTAGCTAAGGTTTAAGATTAAAATATTTGTTTTTAAGGATAAGTAGTATTATAGGATATGTTTAAGAGTTATAGTATCCCCTTATATAGATAAGATGATAATAATGTCCTAAGTACTATATATTATAAATATGAAGACGGAGGAGATATTAGAGAGGGATAAGAGAAGGTCAATAGATTTTAATAACTACACTAATTAAGTTATAAGGAAGAGTGGAATGGTCAGTTTAAGGAGAAGGGTAAGGGTAAGGTGCGAAATAGAGGGGAGAGGAAAGGGTACAAGGTAGAGAAAGAGAATCAAAAAGGGGATGACGGAAGGGAAGGGATACAAGGAGACCAATGAATCAATAGAGCAAGATGTTTTTAAATAGACAACACATGGACCCAATTTCTACTAATATCTAAGCCCCCATCTCTATTAAGGTTGTGCGGGTGTTTAAAGATTTCCAAGGCTTCACGAATTTTGCGTTTGAAATGATGATTTTCTTTGGCAATGATTACTGCTTCTTCTAGGCATATGTGGTGACATGTTTTGTTAGAATGTTCTGCCAAGGCTGAGGTTTTAATTCTTCCAAGCCTAATGTCTGCCCCATGTTCTTTAAACCTTATTTTAAAGGTTCTGCCTGTTTCCCCAATATAACAATCTCCACATGAACACTTGATTTTGTAGACACCTTTTTGTTGGAGGTGGTCGGGGTTATCCTTAACCGAATTCATTCTTTGCCTGATGGTTACTAGAGGCTTGAAGGTTGCTCTAATGTCCTTTTTGGCTAGAACCTTGGCTATCTTGTCTGTGACTCCTTGAATATAAGGGAGGTAAGCTTTTGTAGAGGGGGATTCGTTAGTGCCCATTCTTTTGCTTCCAGATCTGGCTTTTTGTATAGCTTTGTTGATGTCCTTATTTCTATATCCCAAGTTTGAGAATGATTTCTTCAAATATTCAATTTCTTCTTCAACATGAGCTTTTTCTGATATTCTAAAAGCACGAGTAAAGAGAGTCAGCAGCACCCCTGTTTTCTGGGCTGGGTAGTGATGTGAGTTGGCATGTAGATAATTGTCTGTGTGTGATTTCTTTCTGAACACTTTATGTCCAAGGGATCCGTCTTCATTTCTTGAAAGGAGAACGTCAAGGAAAGGGATGCAGTTGTTTTCTTCACCCTCCATTGTAAATTGGATATATTTGGATATGCTGTTGAGATGGTTAAGGAATTTTTTTAATTCCTCATCTCCATGGGGCCAATTGACATTGGTGTCGTCAACGAATCTTATCCAAAACTTGGGTTTTAATGGGTAGGATTCCAAAGCATTCTTTTCGAATTTCTCCATGAAGAGGTTTGCTACTATGGGAGATAACGGAGAACCCATGGAAACACCAGAAGTTTGTTCAAAAACTTCCCCTTGGAAGGTGAAAAAGGTAGGAGCGAAGACATATTTCGCCGAGTTTTGCGCTTGGAGGGTCCGCTACTTCTTTACTACCTGCACGGCTTCATCAAGCGGGATTTTGGTGAAAAGTTGGACAACATCAAAGCTAACAATTTTGTCACCAGGGTCTAATTTAGCTTTCTTAATGAAATCAATGTATTGGTTGGAGTCTTTGATGAAAGAGCTAGTATTGCCCACCATAGGGGCGAGGGTGCGAGCCACATATTTGGCTAATTCATAAGTTGGTGCACCTATCTATTTGACGATAGGCCTTAAAGGAACACCGGCTTTATGGATTTTAGGGGCACCATAAATACGGGGTATGATTTCGCCTTCTGGGTACAAGCGCTTCTTCACCTTCTCGTCTAGTTTGGACTCCTTGATGGCTTTTTTAACCTTCTTTATGACTTTGGATATGGGGTTTTCATTTAGTTTTTTATAACTTCCACTATTATGCAGGTGATCCTTCATCTTATTGTTGTACTCTTCTCTGTCCATAACCACTGTAGCCCCTCCTTTGTCTGCCTTTAGAATGACAATATCCTTATTGCATTTAAGGTTTTTTAGGGCTCTTAATTGATTGCTGCTTAAGTTTCTCTTTGGAAGCTTGGCTTTATCCAGAATAATGGCACATTCTTGCCTCACTTTGTCCTTGTATTGATCATTAAGAGCTTTTATACCATCTTCAATGTCGCAGATGATTTCCTCCTTTGGTATACCACTGGGGGCTATAGCGAAGTTGAGTCCTTTACTTAAAACTTCTATTTCATCTTCCGTTAATTCATAAGTGGAAGTGTTGACAACTTTCTTATTGTTATTGGAGTTTTTGTTTATACCCTTTCCGTTACCCATAACCCTTTCATTATCTATGTTACAAGGCGAAATGTTCAAGTTTTTATTTATATCATTAGTGTCATGATTCCTTGAAAAACCCGATTCTGCGCTGGAATGTTTCCTCAAAAGTTTCGATGTTGGTTTTTGACAGTCAATGTTTGTACATGCAACCACGTTGGTTTCCATATCCATAAGATCGGTTCTGTCGTATGCTGTGCTCTGTATGGGGATTGTGGCCACCTTTGTATTTACGTCCATCGACTTGATTACACTGTGCGTTCGTTTCTGCGACGTGACAGTGGTTAAAGTAGTGTTGTCTGCGCTGAGGGTCGTGTGATTATTTGAAAACCCAGTTGCTGCGTTCTCGGTTCCATTCTGGTCAAACATGCTTTGACTGTCATCGTTTTTATCCAAATCAGCATTCGTTAACATCTCTACTGTGTGGTCCGTTTGGTCTTGCGCCAAGACAGTGGTCAACATTGTGTTGTCAGCATTAAGGAATGTCTGCATTTCGGAGTTTGTGATCTTCATTAAACGACTGGACTCGGATGTGGGATCTGTATGCAGTTTTATATTACGTTCAAAATACAGATCCAACCTGTTATGCGTTTCAGAAGCCGTCATTTCCGTTAAACAGTGGTCTGCCTGTGGTGTTATATTCATCGCTTTTTTATTATTGAGAGCCCTATAGTCGTGTTTAGATCTTCGATCCATTGTGTTATGTCTATGTGGCTCCTGTTCAGTGTGAGCAGTCTGTTCTCGTTCAGTCCCTGTATCGTGTTTTTTGATACTTTGGCACCTTTGTATAGACAATCCACCCTCTGCCTGCGATTTAGAGAACAGTTTTGCCTCATCTGGATTGAGGTTATTCAGTGTATCAGAGAATTTCATCGACTCCATTTTGTAGTCTGTATACAGGTATGCGTCGGTGGTTGGTATGGTAGGTGCCGAGCTGTTTGGTTGGTAGCTGGTTCGGAGTTTGGATCCAATGTTATATGTCGTAACAGTGCCTCCGCGTTGCCTGAAGTCTGCTTTAGCTCAGACCACCGGTTATTAGACCGAGTCCATGGACCGGAGTAGTCAGATGTTGGGATACTCTGTTGGTGACATCGTCCAGAGTTGTGTTTTAATTTATGAAGTTTTCTGTTTTGTTTAGTTCGAGCTTGCTTACCTTCCTTTTGGGCCTTGAGCGCTGCTGCGACATCAATGATGGACCATAAATCTTGACGAATCACTTGCGACAGTTTGAGATGTAATTTGAAAGCTTTAGTAGACAGATGATCCAGCCAGAATCTAGTCTTATGGATTTCATGGCGTATTAGGGATCTGCTGAGTCGGTCGAAGGCTCTATGGTTATGCTAGTTGTTGAGTCTGTTTTTAATGAGAGCGAAGGATGGAGTGAGATTAGAGTCACGGCAATCTTTTAGGAATGTCAAATCTGCTTCTCTTTTTTGAATTTTCATCCTAGTTTTTTCGAGATTTTGATCCGTCCACTTATCCCTTAAGATCCTGATTCTGATAATGGTGGTAGATTTAAATGGTGTAGATTTTGAGAATCAGGCTCGGAATCTCCAGGTCTCATTTTCAGATCATTGAGGTCTAAAGCAAAGCCCATCATCGGGACAAATGCCATAAAAGAGACAAATAGTGTTAAATAAATAGTGGAAAATCAACAAGAAAGAGAACCGACCAAATATCAACTAATTGGTTTAGATTTCAGTTAATTCATATTTTATTTTAATTTTTTTATTTGAAGAGTTTTTTAAGTGTTTATGATTATTAAAATAATCAAAATCATTATTTTGGTAACTCAAGATGTATTGCTAATAATGTTAGAAAGTTTCTAAATATTAATATTCATATTAATAAAGTCTTAGGATTCTCTTATTTAAGGATATTTAATTTATATTATTGTGTTAATGATTTCTAAATGCCAAGAAAAATTAAGGAGAAGTAATTATATTCCAAAATTGATGATGTGAAGGGGAGTGCTAGAAAAATGATTTAAAGGATCGGTTCAATGGCTAGATTCTCATTGAATTTAAAGGACCCTATGTAGATTATAATATCAACCATTATTATTAAACTTTCAAAAGTTCTAAGAATTATATATAATTTTAGCTTATGAATTATACTAAAAGATTAAGCTATCTATATTATTAAAGAATAGAATTCTAAAGATAACTTAATACTATGTAAAGAGCCTAAGGTGAATATACTAAAAGATTAAGGATAAGACTCTAACAATGTTATAAGGTCACAAGGAGATTAAAGTAATTACTATTATATTACTAAGAATCAATGATAAGAGATCCCAAGGCTATCTTAAATTCTTTAGCTAAGGTTTAAGATTAAAATATTTGTTTTTAAGGATAAGTAGTATTATAGGATATGTTTAAGAGTTATAGTATCCCCTTATATAGATAAGATGATAATAATGTCCTAAGTACTATATATTATAAATATGAAGACGGAGGAGATATTAGAGAGGGATAAGAGAAGGTCAATAGATTTTAATAAATACACTAATTAAGTTATAAGGAAGAGTGGAATGGTCAGTTTAAGGAGAAGGGTAAGGGTAAGGTGCGAAATAGAGGGGAGAGGAAAGGGTACAAGGTAGAGAAAGATAATCAAAAAGGGAATGACGGAAGGGAAGGGATACAAGGAGACCAGTGAATCAATAGAGCAAGATGTTTTTAACTAGACAACACATGGACAATTACTAATATCATTTATCTCTGAAAAGTTTGTCGGGTGTTTAAAGATTTCAAGGCTTCACAAAGATTTTGCGTTTGAAATGATGATTTTCTTTGGCAATGATTCTGCGCACTTCTTGTAGGCATATGTGGTGACAGCATGTGTTAGAATGTTACAGAAATTTGGTTTTTAATTCTTCCAAGCTAATGTACTTTTTCTTATTCTTCTCATTTAAGGTTCTGCCTGTTTCCCCAATATAGCAATCTCCACATGAACACTTGATCTTGTAGACACCTTTTTGTTGGAGGTGGTCGGGGTTATCCTTAACCGAATTCATTCTTTGCCTGATGGTTACTAGAGGCTTGAAGGTTGCTCTAATGTTATTTTTGGCTAGAACCTTGGCTATCTTGTCTGTGACTCCTTGAATATAAGGGAGGTAAGCTTTTGTAGAGGGTGATTCATTAGTGCCCATTCTTTTGCTTCCAAATCTGGCTTTTTGTATAGCTTTGTTGATGTCCTTATTGCTATATCCCAAGTTTGAGAATGATTTCTTCAAATATTCAATTTCTTCTTCAACATGAGCTTTGTCTGATATTCTAAAAGCACGAGTAAAGAGAGTCAGCAGCACCCCTGTTTTCTGGGCTGGGTAGTGATGTGAGTTGGCATGTAGATAATTGTCTGTGTGTGATTTCTTTCCGAACACTTTATGTCCAAGGGATCCGTCTTCATTTCTTGAAAGGAGAACGTCAAGGAAAGGGATGCAGTTGTTTTCTTCACCCTCCATTGTAAATTGGATATCTTTGGATATGCTGTTGAGATGGTTAAGGAAGTTTTTTAATTCCTCATCTCCATGGGGCCAATTGACATTGGTGTCGTCAACGAATCTTATCCAAAACTTGGGTTTTAATGGGTAGGATTCCAAAGAATTCTTTTCAAATTTCTCCATGAAGAGGTTTGCTACTATGGGAGATAACGGAGAACCCATGGCAACACCAGAAGTTTGTTAAAAAACTTCCCCTTGGAAGGTGAAAAAGGTAGAGCGAAGACATATTTCAGCGAGTTTTGCAGTTTGAGGGTCTGCTACTTCTTTTACTACCTGCACGGCTTCATCAAGCGGGATTTTGGTGAAAAGTTGGACAACATCAAAGCTAACAATTTTGTCACCAGGGTCTAATTTAGCTTTCTTAATGAAATCAACGTATTGGTTGGAGTCTTTGATGAAAGAGCTAGTATTGCCCACCATAGGGGCGAGGGTGCGAGCCACATATTTGGCTAATTCATAAGTTGGTGCACCTATCGTGTTGACGATAGGCCTTAAAGGAACACCGGCTTTATGGATTTTAGGGGCACCATAAATACGGGGTATGATTTCGCCTTCTGGGTACAAGCGCTTCTTCACCTTCTCGTCTAGTTTGGACTCCTTGATGGCTTTTTTAACCTTATTTATGACTTTGGATATGGGGTTTTCATTCAGTTTTTTATAACTTCCGCTATCGTGTAGGTGATCCCTCATCTTATTGTTGTACTCTTATTTGTCCATAACTACTGTAGCCCATCCTTTGTATGTCTTTATAATGACAATATCATCATTGCATCTTATGTTTTTAGGGGCTTTTAATTGATCGCTGCTTAAGTTTTTCTTTGGAAGCTTACCTTTATCCAGAATAATGGTGCATTCTTGCCTTACCTTGTCCTTGTCTTGATCATTAAGAGCCTTTATGCCATCTTCAATGTCGCAAATGATTTCCTCCTTTGGTATACGACTGGGGGCTACAGTGAAGTTGAGTCTTTTACTTAAAACTTATATTTCATCTTTCGTTAATTCATAAGTGGAAATGTTGACAACTTTCTTATTGTTGTTGGAATTGTTGTTTTTACCCTTTTCATTACCTATAACCCTTTCATTATTTATGTTACAATTTGATATATTCAAGTTTTTATTTCTATCATTTGTGTCATGATTCCTTGAAAAACATTATGTTGCGCTGGAATGTCTTCTTAAAAACTTTGATGTTGGTTTTTGACCGTCATTGTTTGTACGTGAAACAATGGTAGTTTCCACATCCATTAGATCAGTTCCGTGGTATGCTTGGTTCCGTGTAGGGACTCTGGCCACCTTTGTTTACACGTCCATCGAATTGATTCCACTGTGTGCTTGGTTCTATGAAGGGACAGTGGTTAACGTTTTTTTGTCAGCGTTGAGGTTTGTATGATTCTTTGAAAACCCGGTTGCTACGTTAACCATTCCATTCTGGTCAAACATGCTTTGGCCCATCATCGTTTATGTCAAATCAGCGTTCGTTAACATCTCTTGTGGTCACGTTTGGTTTGCGTCGAAACGGTGGTCAACATTGTGTTTGTCGACATTAAGGAATATCCATTTCGGGTTTGTCATCTTCATTAAACCCTTTGGACTCGGATGTGGGATTTGTATGCGGTTTATATCACGTTCAAAATACGAGATCCTAACTGTTATGCGTTTTGAGTCGTCATTTACGTCAACCGGTGATGCACTGTGGTGTTATATTCATCGCTTTTATTATTGAGAGCTACATTGCGTGTTCGGATCTTGAGATGCAAG